>MSJI02000146.1:13506-46916 GCA_001931905.2 Cladosporium sp. IMV 00045
GGGGGGGGGGGGGTTTTTCTGACATACTTTATTGCAGAATCAAGAGGTTTCCATACCTTACTCTGAAGGGCTCCCACAAAGTGATGTCTGAAATGGGTGGGAATATGTGTCAAGCCGCTGCTGTCTGACCGCTCAAACGCGCCACCGGGAGCTTACATTCACTTCACTGCAGCGCTTCTGCCTGCTGCACAGGCTAACTCGCAGCGCTGTCACCAGCTTGACTTTTACAAACTCCCGGCTACAACAACATTGGCCACCAAACTCGACACTTCACCGTCATCCTATCCTTCCTTACACCCACCACTATCATTTTGCATCTTGACATCTCGGCTTCACCGACAAACCAACCAAGGGCAGTACGTTTGTAAGAGCATACTTTCCCTAACACTCGCTCGAAGATTTGCAGAGACTTACAGTCTACGGTTCTCCTGCCTCGAGCCTTGTAGCATCAACTCGAAAGCTCACCATTACCGCTGAACACATTCTGCTTTCTCCCTGTGAAAGGCTATCTCATTCACATTAGTCGCACTGAGCTCTGAACTCGGAGTGCGATTTATCATCTCGAACCTCGCGGCGTCAACTCGAAAGCTTACCTCGATCGCTAGGCACTCGGCCTCTGAGTACTTTGCGCTCTGCTAGTGAAAGCTTGCCTTCCACGGTGTTCGATTGAAACACCCACAATCTGCGATTCTGCCAGCTCGAACCTCGCAGCGTCAACTCGAAAACCCACCACTACCGCCGACAACATCAACATTTCAGTGGTCAGCTCCACTCAGTCTTGAACGCTATCTCACAGCTTCTCTCGACAGACTCGTCCGCCAATCCCAACTACTCTTCCAGGCGATCGCCCACCAGCCACAAGAATACAGCACAAATGGCATCAAGCGGCGAAGATCACCTCACCACGCTCCTGCCGGAGTTGCTCACTCAGATCGTCAAAACACTCCCAGTCCGTGAGATTTGTCGCCTCCGCGCGCAGAACCACAGGCTGCGTGACTTCATCGACGTCAACCAACAAGCTTTGGTCAAGGACGCGGTCGACTTCCACAGAGCTCGTTTGCGGCGCGAGTGCGATGCGCTCGTTTCTGTCCCGGGCGAAATCGACTGGCTTGATGCTGTTTTGGCGTACACACGCGTCTTTGGGCCACGTCATGACGCGCCGAGAGGCGCCCAGTTCCCAATGATCGACAAGGATGTGTACACAGCAAAAGATTCCGGGGCATTGATACCAGTGTTAAAAACGGACCCGATTCTCCATACTCAGCTGATGAGAACGGCATATGGGGTAGCCTTTGGCTTTGAGCAACTGGCATCGCCCAGCCCTCAGCACTCCTCAAGCGAAGTCGGCTCCGCCAGTGTCGCGGCCGACGCTCTCGAGTCGACTTTAGAGCGCGCCACGAAAAATATCACTCGATTCCTCAAAGACAAAGATGGTGTCGAGCCTTCCGCTGAGGATATCGCTATCGTCAAAGAAAAGCTCAAAAGCTTCGCACCTCACCGTCACACGGGGCCTGGGCCGTATAGCGACGAGCCTCGTTACCCGGTCACCGCTAAGCTTGGCTTCCAAGCGACATTATTCGGGAAGATCCGGATGCCAGCTTGCTGCGAGCCACAGCATGCCAGCATCATGCAGCATCAGCTTGGTCTCCCTAAGTTGGAGGATGATGGAGGAGTTGCCTATTGCGCCATGAGTCGCTTCGCTGTCGATTTGGTCGACGAATTGAGCCAGGAACCGGCGCCCACACTGAAGCTGAAGCTGGCTGCTATTATCGCTGAGCTCTATATTTGGTGATTGCCCTTCGTGAGACCGGATGTATGACCGAACAAAAGGACTACGGTGTGATGGAATTGAAGGTTACTCGTTATGATCTCTAGGCAGCTGGTAGCGGGCATGCCTTGGGAATTCGACCAGCTAGGCTTGCGAACGGTTTTGAAGCTCTCTCGTGGTCTATTGCTCCTGGCCCACATTTTACTGTCGACGGTGTAGAGCGACGGGCGATTGGCATTGTATCATGTCCTTTCTCGGGTCTTGAACGAGGCGAAATCGAACATTCGACGTCATTGCCAATAGATTTTTGGTACACTGCAAGGAAATTCAGCTTTTGGCGGAGAGATGAGGGAGATGGTGCCGAAGGCACCATGATCGAGGCATACCGCTTATGTAGCATGGAAAGGCTTGATAGATCAAGCTTGGATTGGGAATGTACATAGTGCTTTGAAAACTCAAGCAAAGCAAACAAGCAGCCAGGTAGATATCGTGCTGCTAATACTTGTGTACTTTGACCTTACCGCTATAAATGACATTCCCACGCTTCCGAATCCCGTTCGTAGAACATCGCTGTCACCAAGATGACAATTCAAACAAGTACCACAAACATAAGCGCGATCACCACGCATCAGCACGATGCGAATCCGCGATCCCACATGCAAGCTACAGCCCTAAGCGCCGAAGGAACGCGGGCTCCCTCCGTTTGCTTAGGAATCACGCAATCGGGTCATCCGCGCGAGTGCGAAAGGCTAAAGGTACATGTACCTAACAACATCCCCTGCTAGGTGATGACTATATATTCAACTCAAATCACGCCTTCATCTTTGGGAATGTTAAACGCCCCTCTGCTCGCCATTCCGAGCTACACTGTCAAGACGACCTTTCTCATCAACGCCAAAAGCTAATTTATGACACGACACCAATCATGCCTTTAGTCGACAGTATCGTCTCGATGTGGTCTTTCTGTCCAACTGGTGGACAGGTCCAGTTACCTCCTGCGGCTGCGAGTTCGGGCGGTGGTTCTGGGAAGGAGGCTACGAAACCGGTACCGAAGACTGGCTGAGTCCATGAACTCTGGGGATTTATTGCAGACTTGGAATACGTGATCGAGGACGTGCTGTCACGACACGCTGCTCGACCGTATAAGACCTCTTTGATAGACCACGACATCGACGGCGCCGATAGATTTTACGGGTTCAGATGACGCCAAAGTCGATCGATCCCTACAACACCAGAAGCTCCGCCACTGCTCGACGCGCCGGTTTTGAGTGCCAAGTCGACATTATGCTTGAGAGACACCGGCGTTATCCTTTGTATGACCTACCTAAACGCGGTCAAGCCCGGCACTTCTTCGACCCAGCTGCCCTCCTTCCCGGCCAAGGAATCCCAGAAAGCTGTTCAGATCGGGCATGAAGCAGTCGGAGGTCTGGGCATGCGTATGGACAGGAGGCGAGCGAAGGATATGGGTTGGTCCGAGGACTTGATCGAGGCATTACGAATGATGGAGGGCGTATTGTTAATGTAAAGTGGTTGCCCGAGGCAGGCCTCGGTACCTGGCCTTCTGCATCACCAAAGCTAGTCTATTACAATGAAGAAATGCGCATGATGTCTCCCATGGGCGGATATCAAACAAGGATCCAACATGAAGCGTAACCCAAGCGTGCGACGATGCGATTTATGTAATGCTGTAGGCGCAATGTCTACTCACATCTAGATAGGAATATGTAAATGGCCCTGCATTCGCATTGAACATGTGTATACATGCATACTCGAAACCATGCAATGCAGCGGCGGCGTCGTCAGTAGTTGGGTTTGACTCACGTGACATCAGTATTCGACCTCACTTCACCTCACTTCACATCGCTCTAGCCCTCACTGCGCTGGGAGATTGATGCACATGCAATAGTATCATTGACTTACCGTCACATGTTGTAGGGACAAGTATGATGACCAACGAAGGAAGAAACATGTGAAAATGGCCACCTCGCGGCGTGGCCAAGCGCTCTTCTTTCGTTAAATCAATCAACGTGCATTCCGTACCTTCCCCAATTGACCAACCCAGCCGACTCCCACGCCTGACCTCCAACTCACTCATCCTCGGTCAATGCAGAACTCCAAACCAAATAAAAAGCCACCAACAACAACCATGGCGGGCATGAACCCAGAGCTCGCCATGTACCCACCAACCCCCTTCGCGATCGCCTCGCCCTTCTCCCAATCCTTTGGGCCCTCAACCTCGGCAGCCAACCGCCCAAACCACAAGAAGACCAGAGCCGCGAGCTTCAGCTTCCGACCGCGCAAGCCGTCGCAGCACTCACCTGAGCTCCGCAAGTCATCCCTTGAGCGACCTATTGCGGCAACGCCACTCACAGGACAGTCTGAGATACCGCCAAACTATGCCGCGGCCACGCAAGCGTCCTCGATGTCGTCGCCGGCGATGAACCCACCTCCTCTGGCGACTCCGGCTGTCTCGCCACCTTCCCTCATCAAAAGCGCAACCACCCTTCGCCACAAGCCGAGCTTCAGTCTCTTCGGACACCCTGCGCACGACACGCCTTCCGTGCCAAAGGCGAAGCGCAACAGGCTGGTGCGCAGGAAGTACTCCGAGCCGGCGTTTGACATCGTGACCCCAAGCAGGCCGCAGGCAAAAGAATCCACTGCAGATGAGCAAATTCAGCACGAAGCGCAGATGGCGGGAGAAGCGCCCTCGACTACTCACGAGCTGGAAGACACTTCCGCCACAGCAATCGCCACTTCCCCTAAGCCTGAGCAGCTCGACGCAGTCCAAGAAAGCCCTGCAGACAAAGACTTCAGCATGGCCCTCTCAAACCCCGAAAAGGAAGACAGCGACAACAGCCCAATCACCAACAACACTCCACCCCCGAAACGCTGGAGCCGCGCCCCTCTCCTCCCCGAACTCGACTTCGGCCTCACGCCCACCGCCTCCCAACCCCTCCTATTCAACCCAACCACGCACCAAACCCCACCTGAAGCAAAAATCAACCTCTCCACCCTCCCCCTCCCCGCCGGCAAAACCCTACCTAACCTCGCATCCACCTCTACCTCCCCCGCCAACAAACCAACCTACCGCTGCGACGTGCACGCCTCCGACAGCGCCTCGCAACTCGCCATCGAGCACGCGTGCCAAACCCTCGTGCGATCCGCCGGCGGCACCATTCTCGACTCGTACTTCTACCCGGGCGGATTTCTGTACGCGCTCCCGCCGGGGATTCGCGAGCCGATTGGGACGGGCGAGATCGCGCTGCCGGCGCCGGGGGCGAGGATTACGGTGGAGAATTGTGTGCGTTTCGGGGAGCCGAGGTTCGATGGGTTGAGGATGCATCCTGTCGGTGTTGGTGGTGGTGGGATGGCGGGGGAGGGGTTGAGGAGAAGGAGTGCCGGGTTGGTGGGGAAGTTGAGCAAGAGGAGGAAGATGGAGAATTTGAGGGTGCAGGAGTGGGTAAAGCAGAGTGCGGAGGGAGTGAAAGGGGAGTTGGTGGGGAAGGAAGGTGAGGAAGTGGCGGCGGGTGAGAGGGAGGGGACAGACGAGACAGCCCACGGTGCTGGTGCTGGCATTGGGAAGAAGCAGTCGCTGAAGAGCATTCCGGAGAATGGCGGTATTAGCCTCTCTTCCATCAAGAGCTTTGGCAGACTTCGATGCCACGGCAGTGAGGAGGCTGACCTCGGATCAAGCAAGCCTGCCCTGGCTACGCCGAGGAGCACGCAGAGCTTTCAGGGAGGAAACGAGAAGCGTTTTGCGATCGTGGCAGCTTCCTCCGTCAGCGACGAGGAAAGCGGCGCTGAAGAATGGGAGAGTGTGCAGAGCGAATTGTATGACTGAGAATGGACAGAAAAAGGGCGAAAGAAGGATGGAAGTTGGTCTATTGGTTTGATTGAAGGATCTCTATGGGGCTTGAAGTGAGCATTGCATCACTCCCAGCTAATTCTGTTCGGTTGGTTAGCACACTCTTAGTAAACCTGAAATTGAAACAAGATGTTTGAAACTTACCCCAGCATGATACTCGCTCCCACGGCCATAGCCAGAAACTGTGTCGCGATACCCTTGAGCTCCTTAAGCTTGTTCGGGCCAGTCTCCAACATCTCGGGAATGACACCGACAGTGCCGACGTAGAGGAAAGTGCCGGCCGTGAAAGGCAGGAGGAGATCACCCCACTGCAAACTCGTGCCCAGAAGACCCTGGTTACCGAGACCTTTGGCCAGCTCGACGGATGCACTGTTACCTCCGAACTCCTGGACGGCAACGCCAATGGCGGTGCCCAGGACGGCTCCCATGGCGGTGACGAACTGAAGACCCATGGCAAGCTTCTTGCTCATACCGCCTTGGATTAGAAGAGCGAAATCGCCGACCTCATGGGGGATCTCGTGACAGAAGACGGCGAGAGTAGTCGTAGCGCCGATGGTTGGAGAGGCGTAGAAGGAGGAGCTGAGAGCGAGACCATCGGTGATGTTGTGGGTGAAATCCGCTACGATGTTGAGGCATGCGGAGAGCTTGATCTCCTTCTTAGGCGGCTCGTTGCTGGAAATGAGTGGTGGAGCATTTTTGGTCTCATTGGCCTTGCGGTTGCGAAGTCCAGCATCGATATCTTCGACGGCGGTCGCTTTGGCCTTGGCATCGCCGAGATGACCATTGGTAGGCTCAGAAGAGTGGCTGTGGTCGTGGGAGTGTCCTTCGCCGCCCGTAGCGATCCTCAATCCCTTATCCATCGCGACGAAAGTGACGAATCCAACCATGATGGCCACGCCGAGCAGAAGGTTCTTGTTCGGCTCGACAAGTCGCACCCGCACCTCTCCTTCCGGAACCTCGCCCAGGAAGATCTCAGGCAGCAAATGGAACAGTGTGTCACCAAGCAATCCGCCCACGGCGAATGCAACCATGACGTTCAAGCTGCTCGGGTCGACATTGGTGGGTACAAGGGCGAGGAGGAAGTTCGGAGGACCAGAGATGTACGCCGTTGCGACGAAGGAGTTGATCGCTGGGGAGGTGAAGGGGAAGAGCATCTTGAATGTCTGTTGGAGCATAGACGAGTGTTCTTCGCCTTCCGAGGCATGGTGGGCGGTCAATCCCTCTACGACAGGACAAGACTGGGCGCGTTGGTTAGTAGAGCTCATGCAATGTAGGATATCAATCTACTCACCTGCAATCTATCCTCGATCTCTTGCGTGCTGAGCGAGCCGACATCGTACTTGACCGCAGATTTCAGCGTCTCTTGTGCAAAAGCCGAGCAGATCAATACAGCAACCAGAGCTAGCAAAGCCAGCTTCATACTCTTGACACCCATTGTTAGTCGTATATCTTGGTTGTGACAACACACAGTTAACACGTCGCTCGCTGACGTCTGATTGTGTATAAGAACCCCCTGCCCGCCGTGACATGTGGTCTTATCAGATCCGAGTCATCAGCCAATCAAGACAGGCTACCCCAGCTTTCACTTTCAAAAAGTCTCGAATCGCCAACTTCTTCCAGTCTTCAGACGAGAGAAATCTCTCCAAATACAAACCACAACCCAACTCACAACCAAAAACCATGGGACGCGAAATCCAGAAAAAGAAAAACCGCTCCGGCGTGCCCAAAATCCGACAAAAGCCCAAATCCAAAAAGCGCGTGCTCAACAACCCCGTCATCGCCGCCAACTGGGACAAATCGCAGACCCTCACGCAAAACTACAAGCGCCTCGGCCTCGCGGCCAAACTGAACAAGCACACCGGCGGCGTGGAGAGGCGGGCAGACGACGTCGAGCAGCTTGAAGCCGGACGAGCTGGAAGACCCGGTCGTGGCAGGAACGAGGATCCGCTGAGCATTGCGGGCCACCGTGCGGCGCAGCAGCAGCTCGGTTTGAGCGAGGCGAAGATCGAGCGCGACCCTGAGACGGGTGCGATTCTGCGCATTATCGATGCACCCAAATCCAAGCCTAATCCGCTCAACGACCCTTTGAACGACCTCGATTCCAGCGACGACGAGGAGCAACAGCAGCGCGGCTGGGCGCGCACGGGCAACCAGCACGGCAACATCGAGGAAGGCGAATTCGAGGGTTTCGGCGACGAAGAGGACGAAGAGCGCAAGACGGACGTGGTGCGGGAGCTGGAGGCTCAGGCAAGCCGGCCGGCGAAGAAGTACAAGCGCAAGCAGACGGAGAACGAGGTCGCTTTCATCGAGGAGTTGGTCCGGAAATACGGTGACGACTATGGCAAGATGGCGCGCGACATGAAGATCAATTATATGCAGAGGAGCGAGGGAGATCTCAAGAAGAGGATCAAGAAGTGGAGAGAGGCTGGTGGGAGTATTGAGGGAGAGTGAAAGCGTCGAAGAGAGACATTTTTCAATGCCAGTTCTGTATTCTCAAGGGCAACTAAAGGGGCGGAAGATTTGGATGCTACGGATTGCAGTAGCCTGCAGCCGACATTGGATTGTCTGGCCCAATGGGGACGGCCATCAAGGTCGCAGACCTCTGCTCCAGGCCACACCACTCAGCGTCGCGGCCAACAGCAACAACGTGCGAATGCCGCTTCGAATAATCGAACGTGCTACATGATAGACAGGGCGCATAGCTAGGCGAACCGGAAATTTTTGTGGAGACCATATGCATACATATAGACGGGGTCTTGTTGTTCAGATAGAAAAACCCGCCTCCAGCGGCGGATAGACAAAGACACTTGAAGTAGAATCTCATACCAAAAAACCCGCGATCAACCCAGCGCCAGCGCTTCTCATACCCTTTTCATCATCAGTAGTAAACGCAGTCAGTCTTCCCATGCCGACAAAGCAAGCCCAAGAAAACCCCCCCCAGAACGCCTTATCAAGTCACTCACCGTCCCGTAACACCATCCGTCCTCCCATCCGCGCCGCCCTCAACATCATCCCCACCACTCAAATAGCTCGCCTTCTCCGCCTCCTCATACTCCCCGATCAAATCCATCACGACCTCCCTCGCGCTGTCGAACTCGCCCAGACCGTCGCGGAAGGGCTCCTCGCGCTTGTACTGCTCGAGGAAAGCGTTGCGCTTGCGCAGCCGGTCGTACTGGTTCACGATGCGCTTGAAGAGCGTGTTGATGCCCGTGTGGTTCGCGAGCATGAGGCCCGACACGCGGGGCGGTGGGCGCGAGCTGTACGGTGGTTGGAGGAAGGGCGAGGTGCGCGTTAGGGCGACTTGGATGCTGGCGGGGCCCCAGGGGATGAAGGTCGCCAGTTGGCGTTCGCGGATGCGCAGGAGAGATTTGTGAACCTGGTGGTGGAGAGTTAGCATTCAGCTGGGAGTGTAGCGAATGCGAAGAGGGATACGTACGTCTGTGGGCTCTGCTTCACCCATGATGATATTCAAGATGGAGATGTAGCAGCTGTTTTTGCTTGGGCTGGCAGACACCATGCGGTTCTTGGGTTGCAGCAGGCGGCGCATGACGTCCAGGACGGTGGTTTTGCGAACCATGCGCGCAGCTTCGACATTGTCGCCTGTGAATGGGGTATAGCTCGTCTGCAGGAAATGGCACTTTGGCGTTGGGATTAGACTTGCGACAATGCCGACAAGATCGTTGTGCATGTAGCCAGGATATCTGAGTGTGGTTGTGCTCGCGCACATGACTGTGCTGACAAGCTGGTTCGTTTGCTGAAAGGAAGGCTCCTGGACGTGAAGAGTGTCGGCGGCGATGCGGGAAAGGGCTCCATTGTCCAGAACGACGACGGAATCTGCGTTTTGTGTGAGACGCTTGAGAGCGAGGAGGGAGTTGTACGGCTGAACCACAACGTCGCCAGCATTCTGCGTGTCAGGGAACACGGAGTATGTCTGGATCAGCTTCTTGGGGAATCGGTCGTTCATCCTCTCCAGCAAGAAAGATCCAAGACCCGAACCCGTACCACCAGCGATCGAATGAAGCAGCATGAAACCCTAGGACTTTGTCAGCATTTCCGCCTTGAGCAAATCTTCCACACATCAGTCACCCACCTCCAAACTATCACTACCATCCGCCTCCCTATCAATCATATCCAGCACCTCATCCTGCACCGTCTCGCCCATAGCATAACCCGCGGCCCAATTGTTTCCCGCGCCCGCTCCCTCTTTGTGCACGTAGAAGTTCTCCGGGTTGTAGATATTGCCGTAGGGGCCGTTCACGATGCCATTGATGACCCTGGGCTCGAGGTCGAGCATGATCGCGCGCGGGACGTAGCGCGTGTCGTCGGACTGGTAGAAGAAGACATCTTTGCGGTCGCCGCCGGCGTGCGGGCCTTCGGCGGCGTAGGGGTGGAGGTTGCCGTTCTGGTCGATGCCGTGCTCGAGGCAGAGTTGTTGCCAGAATTGCGAGCCGACTGCGAAAATTGTTCAGTGAGTGGTGCTGTTCTTCGGTCTGTTTGCGATGCGGTGAGGGTGGGATTTGGTTGGGAGAGATGTACCGCTGTTACCACATTGGCCGGCCTGGACGGTTATGATTTCGCTGTGTTGATTGTTAGTATATTTTCTTACAGCAAACACTTCATGTATCACTCACCGAGGCATATTGCCCTCGTGTGCCGTTCATGCGTCGTCTGCTCTTAGAAAGTCTCGTAGGAGGACGCGCTTGAAATGGGCAAGGACGCGATTGCCAGCGTGGGGTCGGATAGGGCGTGACATCAACAGCGAAGATGAGACAACATGAAGCAATTGGCGGACGTCTTTCTTCCTTTTCTTATAGGGCGAAAAGAGTTGTGCAATTCGTAAAGAAACATACATCTAGAAGAAATTTGCAGCTGTAGTTGCAGACATACCGCGGCCATACAGTTCACACGAAATGATGTTTCTTTGCTGGCACTTTAGCAAGCTACTTTGTACATAGATGTACATTTAGACCTCTACATGGTGCCTAAGCAATGAGCCCGTTCTTTTCTATCTGTATCGCTTGTTTTGCTTAGATCGCAAATCGCATGAGCTCCGTCGTCTCAAATACCGCAACGCCTTCATCTTCTTCTCATCTTCTCGCTTATGCCCTTTTCATTTATCCCGACCTTCCTCCCATAGAAAACCAGCAATACTCTCACCCAAACATACGACTTCATCGCAGCCCACATCGTACTCAGCGCGACCGGCACCCAAGGCTCGCTGTCCTCAACTTCATCGAAGTTCTCAGCCAAGTCGAGATATTTCTCCACCTCGTCCGTCACCACCCCGTCTAATCCCCTGCGAATGCACCACTTCATATTCTCCTCGCTGTTGATCGTCCACGAAAGCATTTTCCGATGATAGACCTGCTGCGCGTCGTGCAGGAAGCTCTTCCCGCCCGGCATGAGGAGGGCGTAGAACATCATGTTGAAACCGACGTTGTCCACTTTGAAAAACTGCCGTGCGTAAGTGGTGCTGAAGGCGATGTGCATCATGGGGAAGCCGGGGAGGTGTTCTTGCGCTGGTGGGAGGTATTTCGCAGCCCAGAGTCCGAGCACCATGCGCTGTTTCCAAGGCGCGGAAGGCTGTGAGGGCGTTGGTGAGAGCGTGGACGCGATGAGTCGCATGATTTTGTCTGCGTCGTTGTCCAGCTTGATGTCCAAGAATACCCATATGTCTTCCCGCCCTTCTTCTGCTAAGAATTCTAGTAGATCCGCAAGTCGAGGTATGCGCTCATGCGGCTCCTGGATCGTTCGAAGGTCTTTGATCTCGTCCCAGTTCTTGTCTATGATCTTCTCGTCTCGGCCAAAGCATCGCTTCAAATTCCCGTCGTGGCTCAGCACCACCACCTCGTCTTTAGTAATGTGTAGGTCCGTTTCTAGGGCGTGCGCACCAGCGGCGATGGCTGCGCTGAATGCCTTCATGGTGTTCTCCGGGTACTTGGCTTTGTAGCCTCTGTGAGCAATACATTGCGGTCGTTTGCGCTTAGAGGTAGAGGTATATTGCTGAATGAAGCCTAGTTTCGCGCAAACTGGACTGCTCGAGAGCTCTGCTGGTGAAGCGATCTGTTTGGCGCCAGGTTGGAGTAGCATAGGCGGGGCGGCGACAGGTGAGGGCAGATGCGCCAGTAACGGGTCGTCTTCTTGAGGCGAGGAAGTCATGGCTGGATTATGGTTGACTGAAGGCTTTTCGGTGAGCGACCGACTGCTGTGGGAGTGAAAGGCAACGCAATGAGTTTGTGGGAAGACAAATCTAATGGTTCTCGGGGGGAATGGTCGCAAGGAGATCGGTGTAAGCGCTGGATGATTAGACGAGAGGGGGGTAATAAGACGTGAAAAGGAACGATTCATGCTACACTACCTTGCGACGCGAGCGTTCACATATGCATAATAACTATGCTGACCGCCGTCCCGAGGTCCGCTATGTCCGCGCGAGTGCGTGGGAGAGTTAGGCACGCTATGATGGAATGAAGTGATATCGGAGGTAAAGGTAGGGCAGAAGGGTAAATTGCGAGGTCCGCATGATCGCCATGCATTGCCGGCCATCTCCCTGTGTCTGCCACGCTCACTAGGCCGTGCAGATATTGGTAAATGAGCCCACCACGTGCTCGCCATGCTCGCTTCTTCGAGCCTGTGAGGGACAAGTGGATTGGTGTGTATTGCCTGTATATGAACGAACCAGGTCCGATGATGCCTCTGGCATAGGTGGCGTTGTGGATTTGACTTTCCAAGGGTCGTCGTTCGTGCTGTTTGCGGGGCCGCAGGGCGACGACATCAGCCATCTATTCAAATAGCGCCGCCATCATCTCATCGTGCTCATCTCCCTGCCGCGAGGCTTGGTCAAGCTTGGCTCTAGCGCTATTCCTCTGTTTGGTAAATTTGGTCGATGGCGCGGAAGAGCGACTTGCCGGTGACGAACAAGGATTAAGCGTTTTCTCTTTCGCTTTGGTGGCGCCGTACCAACAGCACACCGCTCTGCTGGTTCCTATTGTCAAGATCCGTCAAGTCGGATCCTGGGTACGAGGCTTTCAGTCGATCTAGGTACGCCTCTTATATTTAGCGTGAAAGCTGTGACTTGGGTTTTGTTCATCTCTGTAGGTTGGAAGTGGCAGACTGTCAGCTGCAGAAGGCGTCTTAGGATTGCCCACCCGTGACCGCACGGCAATATCAGGTGAAACCCGACGGAGAGGACTAAAGATTGGTCTTCGCTCGAAATTTGTGTAGGCCAGTGTCTGGAAATATGCTTCGAGGATAGAGACGCCAGATCTTGTACATCAAGCCGTGAGGCTTCAGAATTGGGCAAGATGCAACAGCTTCCTCACAGCTCCCTGCATTCCTGACGCGCCCCACGCTTTAGCGAGAGCCTCGCGCTCCATAAGGTACTACTATGCATGCTTCGAACCTCACCACTTGCAATCTTACACCCAAGACGAAATTGTCAGCATGGCGGCCTTCGATACGGACGGTGATCACCACCATGTGAGATTGCGTTCATATCAGTCGGAGATGCTCGAGGAAAGCTTGAAGAGAAATGTCATCGTGGCCATGGATACAGGGAGTGGCAAGACTCATGTTGCGATTGCTCGTATCCAAGCTGAATTAGAACGCTCTGCACCTGGCAAGGTAGGTATCACGTTCCGCGGAAAGTATCAAACCACCCAATGTTAACGTAGTCTGCAAAGCTGGTATGGTTCATGACCCCAACACAGCCTCTCAGCGAACAACAATGTCGGGTCCTCCAGGAACATCTTCCATCTTACCATATTCGCATCCTCACGGGTTCCGACGACGTCGACAAATGGAGTGATCAAAGTCTTTGGGACGCTTTCCTCGCAGGGGTTCACGTCGTCGTAGGGACGCCGGCAGTCCTTGCAGATGCTTTGACACACACCTTTGTCCGGATGTCTCAACTCTCGCTTCTGGTCTTCGATGAGGCCCATCGCACCACCAAAAAGCATCCAATGAACAACATCATGCGCAACTTCTACTACCCAGCCAAGCAGAAAGGGGAACAGGTCCCCCATATCCTCGGTCTTTCTGCGAGTCCAGTAATGAAGAACAACGCAAGCGAGAGCGGGCTCCAAGCTATCGAGTCCAATCTCGATGCAACTACAATCACTCCCAAACGTTTTCGAGATGACCTGGAGATTCATGTTCATCAACCTACGCTTAGCCATGTCATCTATGGCGATGCATTGCCCATTGACAGCTCTCCAGCTTTCCATGCTTTGGCGACTGAAATCCAAACATATGACCTTGGTCAAGATCCTTACGTTGTGAGCCTCCAGAAGCAGGATGACATACGGGCGCAGCGCCGATTGACGAAAGTATGGATCAAACGCAAGACATACTGCACGGAGCAGCTGGATGGACTGCTGAACCGAGCGCGCCATATCAGAGAGCAGCTCGGAAGCGCAATGACCGAATGGTACATCTGTACATGTGCGCGTCGCTTTCTTGAGAGCAAGGATCATGATCTCTCACTCATGGATGATCTCGAAACCACAGAACAAGAGCATATGACCACTATCATGACCAGAATACTCTCTGGGAGTGAAGATTCCAACGCAGCCGCACCCATTGATACCGAACGCATCTCGGACAAAGCCAAAGCACTCTTGGATGTTCTTGCGGAGAATGCAGTGTCCGATGCTCGAACCATAGTATTCGTAGAGCAGCGAGCGATGGTTGTTGCGCTTGCATACCTATTGCGCTCAATATTGCCCGCTTCCACGTCCTACGACGTTGGGACATTCGTTGGCACTTCCAGTTTTGCCAACCGGAAAGCATCGTTGAGTAATCTTGTCGACCACAAAACTCCAGATCAGGATCTACAGGACTTTCGAAGTGGCGCGAAGAACCTCATAATAGCCACCACCGTGCTTGAAGAGGGACTCGACGTGCCAGCATGCAACTGCGTGATCTGCTTCGACCTTCCCAAAGATTTGATCTCGTTCGTGCAAAGGCGAGGACGAGCACGCAAAGCCGACTCGCAGTACATGCTGTTCATCTCAGAAACCGATCTCAACACTGATCCCGCCAAATTTCCAAAGCTCGAAGAAGTGATGAAAGAAGCCTGTATGAAAGAAGATAGAGAGCCAAGCAGCGTCGCGGGCTCAGAGGTCGAAGACGGCACACATGACGATACAAGCAACATCAGATACCAGTTGGCTTCTTCAGGAGCGCTTCTCACGATCGACGATGCAAAGAGTCACTTGAACCACTTTTGCGCGGTCAGCACCCGGCATGCAAGCCGCTACATCGATCCGCGGCCAGAATACCAAACGAACGCAGAATTTACTGGCAAAGCCAAATGTTGGGGAGCTTCAGTGACGCTGCCATCATTTGTGCACATGAGCATCCGCACCGCACAAAGCTCTCTGCCTTGGAGTAGCGAATCAACAGCCATCAAGGAAGCCGCTTTCAATGCCTATGTCGCTCTGCACCAGGCTGGACTGGTCAACGATAATCTGCTTCCCGTGGTCAAAGACTATGGGCGTGCACCGGGTCAAGTGCATATCAATCAACCCTCCTTGGTGCAAGTCGCTGCGCGAGAAAGCATGTGGGACGTATGCAGAAGCGTTTCTCACGAGGATCTCACTTGGCATGCATTTGAGATCACTCTGTTCCTGGGCGAACAAGTTATAGTAACACAAGAACTGCTGCTCCCGTTTCCTCTTACCGATCACCAGACTATCTGGCTTTACTGGAACGACAGGATCACCTACGAAGTCGTGGTTACACCCTCCCACGGCTCAGTTCTGAAGAAACAAGAGCAGTGGGAAGATACGTGTGGCTGGACATCGGCGGTACTGCGTTCAATTTTCGCACTGCAAACATCCAGTGAGCGAAACGACCTTGCATTCTATCTCTCTCCTCCATCGGATCTTCTTGATCACAGTCAAGCAAATGAGTGCGCCGGCTCTGAAGACGCAAGCAAACGCCTTGCCAATATCAATGATTATTCAAAAGCTGGCCTTGTTCGTGTCAACGGGCAAGAAAACCGAGCCTACATTTTACAAGATGTCGAGGAGCCACCAACAAACGACCAAGGCACTTCGGGCTCCGTGAAAGAATTGACAGTCACCCCCTTACCTAAGCGGAGAGATTTCCTGCACAAACCGGCCGTGAACGACAATATCAACGCTGCATACACCTCCACGCAATCGTTTCCGATGTCTCAATGCACAATCAATCGGGTGCCGGCGCCTTACTCTCTTCTAGCAGCCTTTCTCCCATCGATACTTCACCAATTGGATCTCACGTCCATGGCACAAAAGCTAAATTCTTCTGCATTACACTTGAGCAATCCATCCCTCGTAGTCAAAGCTCTCTGCGCGCCCTCTGCGAGCGAACAGATCGGAGACTATAACCGGCTCGAGTATCTCGGCGACAGCATTCTCAAAGTCTGCACGGAACTTCAGCTCGTGGCACAATACCCGACATGGCCTGAAGCATATTTGAGCGCGGAAAAAGATCGAGTTGTTCGCAACGACAATCTGGCGAAAGCGGCACTAGACATTGGCTTGGATCGTTTCATTTCCACCCAATCTTTCACAGGACGCAAGTGGCAGCCCCCATCGCTGACAGGTCTATCATCCAAGATGGAGGGCGTGAAGAGGCAAATGTCGAGCAAGGTTCTTGCCGACGTCGTCGAGGCTTTGATAGGAGCTGCGTTCGTCGATGGCGGCTTGAGCAAAGCCTACGAATGCATTCAGACCTTGCTCCCACGTGAGACATGGTGGGATGCTGATTTACAATTTGATGAAATCCTGAAAGAGACGCTCGAAGGCCCTACTCCCGTCAACTTACCCTTACTGGAACAACTCGTCGGCCACACTTTCACCTTCCCATCCCTGCTCCTCGAAGCCATCACCCACGCCTCCTACCCACACACCAACCAAACGAGCTACGAGCGCCTAGAATTCCTCGGCGATGCCATCCTCGACCTCATCGTCACGCCCAAGCTGTACGCGCATCCGCGCGAACTCCGCCACTGGGATCTCCACCGCGTGCACGAAGCCCTCGTCAACGGCTCCTTCCTCGGCTTCTGCTGCATGAACACAAGCACATCTGGCGAAGCTAGATACGACATCGTCAACGTCGGAGCGGAAAAAGCGCCACGACCCACCAAAGCAAAACGATACCACCTGCACGACTTCATCCGCGCCAGTTCCCAGCTGGTATCGGGCAAGCAAGCCTCCCTCCGCCGCTTCGAAGAACTTCACACTCGCATCGCATCCTCGCTGCAAGAAAGCGACATCTACCCCTGGCCCGACCTCACCGCCCTGCAGCCGGAGAAATTCCTCTCCGACATCGTCGAAGCCGTCCTCGGAGCTCTGTACCTCGACACGCGTGGAGACCTCGCGATCTGCGAGGCGTTTTTGGAGGAACTGGGCGTGCTACCGATTTTGCGTGGAATTCTGGAGAGGGGAGTCGAGACTGCGTTTCCGAAGGAGAGGGTGGGGATTTTGGCGGATCGGTGTGAGGTTCTTTATGAGGTTGGACGGCCTGGGGAGGATGGCGAGGGTTGGGCTTGTGTGGTGAGAGTCGGCGAGAGGGAGGTTGTGAGGGTGGATGGGTGTGGGGGTCGGGAGGAGGCTGAGGTGAGGGCTGCGGATCGTGCTGCGGAGGTTTTGGTCAAGGAGCTTGAAAGGGATGGTGTGGGATGGCGGAAGAAGAGGAAATTGGGCATCAGAGGGAAGGGAGAGATGGAGGCGGTTGGGTTGATGGGCGAAGATGCATGATGACCCCAAAATGATGAGTGTACTATCTGTCCTGTTCGGTGGGTTTGGCATAGCTACCTGTATCAGACGGCCGCTTTTCTTTCTTGGTTCTGTGCGAGGCTTCTTTGGTCGATGCTCCAATATTGAAGAGCGTTACCAGTCAAGTGACTATTTAAATGCATGGCTTTCTTTACCGATTTATCATCGGGAAATTCGTTACAATTTTTAAGCCCGAGAGTTTTCTGTTGTCAGAATACAGTGTGAAATTCGTAACATTTACTATAATCGTCTATAATGTAGCCATTCGCAATGCCACTCCACCGGGAACAATGCTTTTTTTTTTTTCGCTCAAGAAACCCGCTCAAAACACACAAAATATCATCACTCTCTAAGCCTTCACCTCAACCTGCTTCTGAAAAGCCTCCGAGAAAGGCCAGTCGACATAACCCTTCGCCTCCTTGGCATTGTAGAAAAGATCGCGGTTGTAAGGCGTGAGCTCAATGCCGTTCTCGATTCTGAACACCAAATCGGGCGTCGAAATCCAGTACCTGCCAAAAACGATCGCCACATCCTTATCCTTGTACTGCGCATCGACGGCTTGGCGCGAGCTGTCGGGCGTGAACCCACCCGCGAGGAAGATAGGGGACGTCTTGCCCCACTGCTCGATGAACGGGTCGTTCTTCTCCGTCGCTTCGATGTCCGCGTTGCCCGCGATGCGGCTCTCGACCAGGTGCAGGTAGGCGAGTTTGAGGTCCTTGAGGCCGGCGATCATGTGCGTGAATTGCGGGACGGGCTCGGCCATTTTCATGCCCTGGAAGGAACTCCAGGGGGACAGGCGGATGCCGGTGCGCTCGGCGCCCACGGCCTCGACGACCGCCTTGGTGACTTCGAGGCCGAAGCGGGAGCGGTTCTCGACGCTGCCGCCCCATTTGTCGGTGCGCTTGTTGGCCGTGTCCTGCGTGAATTGGTCGATGAGGTAGCCGTTGGCGCCGTGGATTTCGACACCGTCGAAGCCGGCTTTCTTCACGGCGTTGGAGGCCGCCTGGGCGTAGTGCTGGATGTACTGCTGGATTTCGTCCTCGGTCAGGGGACGAGGGGCGGGGCTGCCCTCGGCGATGGGCACGTCGGAGGAGGAGACGAAGTCGCCGTCGCCGGTGGAGGTCAGGACTTCCTGGCTGGCGGCGCGGCCGAGGGCCCAGAGTTGCAGCCAGATGTAGCTGCCTTTGGCGTGCACGGCGTCGGTGACTTCCTTCCAGCCCTTGATCTGGTCCTCGGTGAAGATTGCGGGAACGTTGGGATAGCCTCCGGCCGGAGGGGCAATGATGGTGGCTTCGCTGATGAGAAGGGTGCCGGGAACACAGGCACGCTGGGCGTAGTAGTCCTTAACCATGGGGAGAGGGACGTGGTTGTCGTCGGCGCGGAAGCGGGTGAGAGGTGCCATTACCAGGCGGTTTGAGAGCCTGTTGGGCCCGACCTGGAGAGGCTCAAAGAGCTTGGATTGAGGAATGCTGCCCATTGTGACTGAGAAGGTGGTGATTTGGATGTGAGGGTCGTAAAGATCGCAAAAATGGAAAGCAAGATAGGGTATATGTGGGAAATAGTATCGAAGAAACGCACTACCAGGATCCTACCTTTATATATCTGTAGACAAATCTCGATATTCTAATCAACAAAACCGCTGGGGGTGATTTATCAGCGTAGAGAGCGTGCGAGGCTAGTGTCGAACATGACAATTGGGCCATTCTCAGGGCTTCCACGGCCCACTGCGAGCATCATTAATAAACGTGATGCCAAGACTCCGCGGCATCGTGTCAAAACAAACTGAGTGGCGAGGGTCCATTCTCTGCTGCTGAGCGATTGACTTTCCTTCGGCAAACCCAGGTGATGGGAATCTGGAAAAGTAGGTGAATGGCGTAATCAGAAGGGGAAAGCGGGCTGGAGATAGCGAGTCACGTCGGCCATTTCTCGCTCTTCTCGCATTTGTCATATGCCGCCACCCAATGCATACCAGGTACATGGTTCTCACATCAATACATGTACTAGCGGTCGGGTGCTCTGAATACCCTTTGTGTAAAATGATCGCACGATGACAATGCTTCATTTTTGGGTGAACAGAAAGGCATATAAGTAAATCTCATTAAACTCGTGGATGCATGGCCATCATGTAGCTGCTGTGAAGCCATTTCCACCCTGCCATACCAAAGAAAAGCATAGTACAACCAATTCAACAACCACTAAAAGAAAAACAAACAAACAAACAAACAAACAAACAAGAAAAGAAAAGGAAATCAACCAGTCTCCGTCTCAACACCAGGCTGCCTGCCCTCCAAACCTCCCGTGATCTTGTTCTTCACCTTCCTCATCCCAATAATCCCCTCGTTCTTCGCGAACCTCAAATTCCTCGCCGGCTTCCACTGCATCAGACCACGCTGCTTGCGCTCCTCGGTCTTCTTGTTCTGCTTGTTGATATCCTTCTGCGACATGTTTGTGTCGTTCGTCTCGCTGGTGCCAGCCGTCCAGCCGGACTCCATAGATCGATCGGTCTGTGATGACTTGCGCCCGTGTTCGGCGTCTTGGATGCCCAGGTCGGAGCTGCTGTCGCTGTCATTTCCGTCGTTTGCCGTGTTGTCTGTTTCCTGCCCGTCGACCTCGCGCTCGTGGTCTGCCAGTGGTGGCTCGGCACCGGGCTCGCGACGCTTCTTGCCGCTGGTATCCATGAATGCAGCTGGGTCGTCTCCGAACGCACCAGACCAGTCAGTGCCGGTCTTGGACAGCCACTTCTGCTTCTCGGCCGGGTCGGTCTCCTTGAGGATGTCACGACCTTGGGTGAGTGATTCTTCGTGCAGAGTCTGCACGCGTTCGGGCAGCTCTTTCTCGACCTTGTTAGATCGAACGCCTTCGGCGCGGCAGCATTCCCAAGTTTCGTATGTCTCGCGAGAGCTGTTGTCCATGACGAAAGCCTCGTGGCTGTCGTCCATACCGGCTCTGAATACACCAGAGAATTGAAGACGTCCAACTTCCTCAAGATCTTCCAGGCCAGGGAGTGTCTCTTGTTTGAGAATCTCCGGGGTAATGTAATTCTGCGTGAGACGATCGGGTGCCTTGGTCTTGTAAATGGGGATGTCCAGGTCGGTAGGGTCGTTGTCGACAAGTGTGTGAAGCCAGAAGACGGCGTATGCGTCAGGCTTGCGGTGGTTGGCGATGTGGAATTCGAAGACAACGGGGCTGCGGTAACGATACTTGACAGGAAGGCGGACAGGTTTACCCTTATTTTTCTCGCCGACTTTAGTGAGGTCCCAGTAGTAGCCAGTCTCGCCCTCGGAAAGAGCTTTGCATGCGATTCTGCCAATTTTGCCGATCGAACCACCAGTCCTGAGCTTGATGCGGGCATGGTGGTTGTAGTTCTTAGCAACAACGCGCTCTCCGGTGAACTGGAATGTGCCAACGGAGAAACCAAGCTGCTGGGGTGGCAGACGAGTCTCGACAGAGCGGAAGAGCAGACTGATACGAATGCGACCGAAGCCGATGCCGCCATCGAGAGGATACCAGCGTGTGACTTGGGATGATGTCTCGAGGATGTCGCTAAGCTTCAAAGGCACCACGCCGAGGATGGGGTCATGCTCTCTGTGTCTGGAGTCGCGGACGGTGACGGTGATGAGCGCATTGCGCCAATCGCGGATGAAACGCTCAGTACCAGCATTGAAGATTGGCTTGCTGCTGACAGCCTTTGCACGAGTGCGGTAGACAAGCTCGTCATTGTAGAGGATGGTACAATAGCTGGTGGGTAGCTCGCTGCCTTCTTCGTCAGTGCCTTCGCCATAGCCACGAGCAGGTTCATATTCGCGTCCTTTGCGGCTGCCAATGGTGCCCTTGATGTTTTCGTATTCGAGGTTGACAATTTGGTGAACGACGATAGAGCAAATACCGCTAGGCCAGAGGGGATCAGGTGGAGTATGTTGCACGGCATCGTCCAACTCGGTGTTGGTCGCACCCTTCTCGTCTTGCAATTCCGGTTCGTCACGAAGGTTTTCGGGGAGTGCCTTGTTCTTGCCATCGCTGCGCAATGCAGGCCGGAATTGAGGTTTGCCAAAGAACCCGACTTCCCAGCGGAGTTCGCCGGGCATTTCAGAGCCTTCGTCCATGCCAGAGAGCTTCGAGACTTGCGGGTACATCTTGCCAGGGTGCTGAATCATCTTTTGCATGCTCAATTCGACCTTACCGACAATGTCATCGGCGGAATGACGATCGGAGTCCCACAGCTCCACGCTGAGGTTCTCGTCGGCCTTGATGAGCTCTGGAGTAACCAATACAGCGGCTGTCTCTTCCCAAATCGGGTTCAGATCGTCGGTGATGACACGCGTGCAGTACATTGGCTTGCCGTATTTGCTGAAAGACAGAGTGATATAAGGGTCTGAGCCACCCCACTTAGAGCCACGCTTGTCCTGCTTGCTCAATCCGACTGCACGATGAATGCGAATCCACAGGATGCCGATGGCAGTAGTGTCTTTCGTAATGTCATCGCCTTGCAGCATGGCACGCATGTCGAGACTCATGCTCTTGGGTGCCACGTACATGCTCGCGGCTGCTCCAATAGCGTAGTTGACAAAGTTTGAGATCAAAGGCAAGTTCAGAATATTAGGAGCCTTCTCCATCATGGGAATGCAGCCGGCTTGAACGTGCGGGACGCCCATGAGAGTGAAGGTCAGAGTCTTAAGGAAAGGTGGCTCCGGAGTCATGGCCAAACGCAGGCGTACAGTACCAACCAACTCTTGCAGTTCGACGAAGATTGGCAATGGCACACCGAAGAGACCCTTGATACCAAGATAAAACACCAGCTGCATGTGCATGTTGCGTGCTTTATCAGATGCGCGGGTGCCACTTGGAGCAGCGTGGTAAGCGAAGCTGATTTCAAGGTTGTAGTAGTCGCCGCCCTCCTCGTCAGCGGCCGCTTCTTGAGGGTCTTTGGTCTTCTTGTTTTCCTCGTGGATTGACTGTTTCAGTTCGGTAACGTTCTTGTCTGGCAAGGCGCGCAAGCTGAGGATGCGAATGGGGTTGGATCCCTGATCAATTTCGGCCACGCGGACGTTTTCAATGACGCCAGGAACAGATGCTTGCATAACATCTTCGAGGGTGTCTCCTACAGCGGCGAACATGTCTGGGTTGACCAATCCCCAAATAATGCCTGTGAGCGTGTTCATCCACTCGACACTCTCCGGGAGCAAGTTTGTGGTGGCGGTCTTTCCACGCTCCGCCTCGCTCTCCCATTCCATTTCACGGCCGCTCCTGATGAGTTCCTTGATCCACAGCCAGACTCCACTGGAGACGCAACCACCCAGAGGAATGAGTCCAAGGTATCCACCACCAAACACCCTGCCAATGATGACAATGGCAAAGAATATGCCAATGATCAGAATCAGACCACGCTCCTCGAGCTTCTTGAACATAGGCTCATAGCTGATGGAAGGTGTCGGGTGAAACAAAATGTTCGTTTTCTCGCCATGGATGGGAACGTCCGAAGTACTCCCTTCAGCGATGGGGTCTGGCGGTGCTGTGATGTCCTGCTTTTCCTTGTACTCGGGGTTGGCCTGGTGAGGATCGGTCTGTACGGTGGTGTCTCTTCCCAGGTTGGCATTTGGGACTGAAAGAGTAGGGTCTTTAGCCCTGCCCATCATCTCCTTGTTCACATCTTCAATGACAATCTCTTTGCCGGTGGTAGGATCCGTGACCGTCTCCTGAGCTCCAGAGGTCTTCTTCTTTTCATTCTGGTGAGGCTTGATGTCGGCACCACCTAGACCGTCAGGATGCTGGGACGCTTTCTTTTGCTCGTCGATCTTGCGGTCGCGAGCAGCCTTGTCCTTATCCAAGCGCTTCACGAACTCATCGATGGTGGGGATCTTGTTCTTGCCCGAGTACTGCGACCTTTATGTCAGCTGTCTTGCGCCTGTGGGCGTAGGAGAAGAGCGACTTACATGTCCGCCAGGAGCGGTTTGCGCTTCGGATGGAACTTGCGACATGGTGGGCAAGTAGGCGAGTTGAGTGTGTGATGCCTTTCCTGTCAAGGGCCGGAAGCTCAAGCAGTCAATGCCACTGCGGAAGCAGGCTGCTCCACCAGGCACGCGGTATCGAATTGACTGTATATGCGAATGCAAAAGTGAGGAGCAGGTTCAAGACGATATAGCAAAGGGTGGGAAGGGAAAACAGGGCATGTAGCTCCCAGCCGCGTAGCACATGCGGTAGGTACCACTGAGTGGGACGCAGATGACGTTGATGCTGTCGACGCGGGAGGGAGGTGTGAGGGCGATCGCTCACGACGATCTGAATCTGTGCGTTTGTAAAGATGGAACATCCAGGTTGAACGGCTATGATTGCTTAAAAGCTCAACTTCTACCAGAACATAGTGATCGAGTGCCCAATTATTACTATAGGGACATGTAGTATGGTGTTTGTTGTCCAATATCAATTTCGACGTCTTAGCTGTCGCTGCTTCATGCCAGACGCTTCACTCCGCGATCCTATGCCATCATACATCCACCAACAGTCTCGCCCTGTGGGTCCCTTGGCCCGATCTGCAATTACCCCCATGCGCCCATCCATTGAATGATCCCACCTTCCGAGCATTGCTCTGGTCTTCAGCCCAAATAGTGTTAATCAAAAATCACTTTGCTTAAGCGATGCCACCAGATCTAACGCACTCAAGCCATGGCAAGCCGCCTCTGACGATAGATAACACCCTGGCCTTTGCATTTAAGCTGGCCTCAACTCTTTGTTAACAAGGCTTAGCAGTGCACTTTGCTGTAGATTTCCATATGCCTTGAGAACACTCGGACTACCCTGAAAATGTCCGCTGGCAGCAACATCACAATCTTCAAAAACTGCCGTGTGTGCAGGGACGGCAGGCTGGTTGAAAGTGAGCGCTTAGCCGTATCAAACGACACTGGCCTGCTGGTGGACGAGGTGCCTCCTTCCTCCAGCGAGAACACGATCGACCTGGGTGGTGCCATAATTGCACCGGGACTCATCGAGCTGCAGACTAATGGCATGCGTGGATTCCATTTCACGCACTTCGATGATAGAGAAAGCTACGCGCAGAAACTATTCGAGGTCGCGAGCTACCTCCCGAGTACTGGCTGTACTGCTTTCTATGCCACTATACCAACAGTCTCGAGCGATGACTTCAGAAAGGTACAGCCTGTCAAAAAATTACAACATCAAGGTATCACAGCCACTAAAGTGGCACCCATAGATTCTACCCTCCCTAGAACCCAGGTCGATACCGAAATCAGCCGCTCTATTGGGTGCGCATGCTGAAGGTCCTTACCTGCATCCAACCAAGAAAGGCGCACACAACTCTTCTCTCTTTTACGATGCCTCCAGGTCACCGGTAGACGTGTACGGGTCTATTGCAAGGTCCTCCAAGACCCTCAAGCTCGTCACTTTGGCGCCCGAGCTTGAGAACTCTACCGACTTGGTCGAGGATCTTACGAGGAAAGGCATTCGCGTTTCCTTGGGCCATTCCACAGCAAGCTACGCACAAGGCATGGATGCAGTGAAAGCAGGAGCGAGCTGCCTAACGCATACCTTGAACGCAATGGCACCTCTGCATCATCGGGATCCAGGTCTTGCGGGTCTGGTCACAGCATCTCCTTCAGCTCCTCACACCAGTCCATACTTTAGCATCATCCCTGACGGCAACCATTTGCACCCATCTGTAGCCACCATGCTGTTTCGCGCCAACCCAAGCAAGTGCATCGTGATCACCGACAGTATCGAACTGGCCGGCCTGCCGGATGGCACTTATCCCGGGCACGCACAGATCCCTTTCAACCAGACCAAGAAAGGGTCTCGAGTGGTCATTGAAGGCACAGAGACGCTGATCGGGGGATGTGCCGGGTTGGGCGAGTGCGTCAAGAACCTGATCACATGGAGTGGCTGCAGTGTCGCCGAGGCTGTGAGGTGTGCGACGGAGAATATCGCGGAGCTGATGGGCGATGGTGTCAGAGGGAAATTGGAGGGTGGCAGGCGAGCGGACTTTATCGTCTTGAGTGACGAAGGCGAGGTGTTGCAGACATGGATTTTGGGTAAGAAGGTGTGGCCGAGGTCTTGATTCGGCGACGTTGCCAGAATGCTTCTTTTGTGTCGCTTGCCGCGTCTGTCTATATGTCACATTTGGATTTTGACAGACGCTTGAAAATGTCTCACTTTTTCTCGGCTGCTTCTGACTGGTCAATTTGACAGAAAAGGCTGGGATGTCACGTACGTTTTACTCGGAACTTGTCGCAAGTCGCTACTTGGATGTTTCGAAACTCCTGCTTTGACCTCATCTCTCGGCGGCAGCCGCGTATCCCCGTTCGCAAGTACGAGAGTACAACTTCATCCCATCCATCGAATCCCTGCCTCAGAAACATCGAATGCCGGATTGACGCACTATGAGACAAAACTTCTTGACTTTGGTGTATCATCAACTAACCGTCCCCCGCAATGAAACTGAGGACGTCTGGGCGAACTTGTCTAGACCTCAGTGTGGTCAGAATGAACGTAAGTACTTAAAGACTGTCGATGATTAGCATTGCACACCTTCTTCTACACACCCATCTCAAAGCGCTCTGGTAGTCGCACTCTCTTCTATCTTCCTGTCTTTCGTTTTTTGCGCTCTGTGAGCTGCATTTGCCTTTTTCTTCTCTTTCGTCATACATTCGTTTCAAGGCACAGGTGCCCCGTCAAAACTCGACAAAGTCTAAAGGAAATCAACCAAGATGAGACTCCACAACATTGCTGCGGCTTCGGTAGCCTCTTTCGCTTTCGTCGACGCTCGTTGGACCCCATTCGCGCCGAACAAGCGCGAGGCCCTCCCCCAGGAAGACCTCTGTCCCTGCGGAGACAACTCAGGATACTTGGAAGCCACTACAACGATAACAATCACGGAGACTGCCACCGCTGGTGGTGAGGCTACGATTACTGAGACGACCACGATAACCGAGAGCGGAGCTGCTGGCGGCTCTGATCAAGCTACGATCACTATCACCGATGTTTCGACCATTACCGAGACTCAGACTGGCGAAGGCGGCGGCTACATTACTGTTACCGAAACTGCAGCAGCAGAATCTGGTGCGGGTCGAATTACTATCACTGAAACTGCGCCTGCACAAGCTCAGATTACCATCACTCAAACTACCACGGAAACCCAAGCGGCTGGCGGCGAAGGGCAAGGCAGCGTTGTGACAGTGACTCAGCAAGCTGGAGGATCTGATGGAAACTCGGAAGGAGGATCTGGCGGCGGCCCATCGATCGTGACAATCACCCAAGGTAGCGGAGGCTCTGGCGCTTCAACTCTTTCCAGCGCGCAGCCCTCTGCCAGCGAAGCCTCTCCTGAAGGCAGCTCTGCCGCTGCTCCCTACCCCGTCCCCGGCGGCAACCAAACGTCAATCGCGCCTTCGGGCTCCGGCACCGGAATTTCTGGAGTTGGCTCGCCTTCGACGACTTTGCTTCAGACCTCCACTGAGGCGAACGGAGCTGAGATCACGATTACCATCACTCAATCTTCGCCTCCATCCGCTTCCAGCGAGGTTTCATCCGAAATGAGCAGCGCTCCTATTTCTGAGGCTAGCACTGCTGCTATCACCTCATCCCCAGCCAGCTCTAGCGAGGCCTCTCCTGAGATGAGCAGCTCGTCAGTGCCCTACCCGGCTCCGGAAGGCAACAGCACCATCATCGCGCCGTCAGGCACCGGCAGCCCTGCGAGCGAGTCAATTTTGACCTCGACTGCGGAATTTGCATCTAGCACGGGCGTCGAGGCCGCTTCATCAGCCGGACAAGATGGCGGAGAGTCGATCATGACTTCGGCCACGGCTGATAGTGAATCGCCCGAAAGCACTGCTCCTTCAAGCCCCAGTGATGTGCCTTACCCAGCACCCGGAGGAAACAGCTCTATCATCGCTCCATCTGGAACAGGCAGCTCTGCGATCGAGTCAGCTTTGACTTCGAGCGCAGAGCTTGCAAGCAGCGCCGGGATTACCACCACAGGCAGTGGAAGCGCTGCTACTGCAACTTCTGAAGCCAGCGGCGAGGGTGAACAGATCTCCGAAGCAAGCGGTAGCGTTCCGGTTAGCACTGTAACCGAGTACTCAACTCAAGTCAATGGGGATTCGACGACCGAAATTCCCCTGGCCATTTCGACGCTGTACTCGACTATTGTGAGCACCGGCGCAGGCGTTACGAGCGAAATTCCCATCGGAACCGAGATTCTGTACTCGACAATGACTCTAGACGGCGGCGCCGCAACGAGCGTCGTAGCAATTGAAACTCAAACGGCATACTCCACCCTTGTCGACGAGACGCCCGACAGCTCGAGCGTTGTCCCTATCGCGACTGACGTCGCAACCGAGACTCAATATACAACGATCACCGAAGAAGGAGGCTCGGCTACGACTGTGATCCCCGTTGGAACTTCCACTGGGTACACGACGATCGTGAGCACCTTGTCGGATCAGTACAGCCGCATCCCCATTTCCACTGCGATCAGCTACTCCACTCTCATTGAAGAGGGCGGCGTCGTGTCGTCTGTGGTTCCAATCGGAACGCAGACGGTTGATGTGGCGGGAAGCGAGAGCAGCCCGACAGGCTCTCCTGACACTGAAGCCTCCGAATTATCTGGACTTTACCCAGCAGGTAACAGCACGTCCATCGCTCCGTCAGGCTCCGCCGCAGTTCCTTCGTCCACAGCTTCAACGGCCATCACCAGCGCGCCGGAATCTGGCCCAACCGGCAGCAGTGCCGAGGAAAGCAGCGCAGCTACCGGCGTCGAGGCCTCTCCCCAGCCGACTGATTCCCTGGAGGGCGAGGGCGAGGGCGATGAAGCCACGACAACGGCATCTGATTCCTCTGAGGCAAACGATGAAGGCACCGACGTTGACGCTTCTCCAGACAGCCCCGAGGCCGGTTCAAACGAGACACCTGAAGCAAGCACCGAGGGAGGCGAAGGCGAAACTCAATATGGATACGGATCTGCGGGAGAGTCCAGTGCTGAGGCCAGCGAGAGCGATGCACCTTCTGACGACAATTCGGCCACTACCCCTGCAAACGACGAGGGAGCTGAGGGAGAGAGCCAAAGCCCCGAGGCTGCCGATACGGAAGCATCGCCAGAAGACAGCGCTGAAGAGGGAACCGCGCCTCCTGCGCCTTACGAGAGGCGCCATGCTAGGTCTTTCAAGTGGTTTTAAAAAAGTGAGCGACGAAGACCACGGCATTCGGACTACGGCATGTGGGCTATGGCGTGCTACTGGCTGATCAGAAGTCCGAGAGAGCATCAAAGGTCTTCTTGCAACATTACTCCGACTTTATTTCCTGTTGAACGAGACGACATCCCCTTTTTGACTTCACGACACTCCTTGCATATAAATTTCGTGGCTTTCCATCATGTAGCAGTACATACACATGCAAACGTTTCCAAATTGCAAAGAAACAGAACATTAAAAGTGTTTCCAATCTCAACTCCACTTTCAGATTTCTAAGGTTCAAACCCCAAGCTACGCCCATACCATGCATACACGCGCCTCGAGCAAATCGGCACTGGCTGCGAGCCTCTCACCGACAGGCAAGTAAATCCACCACCCCATCATATCCATAACAAGACTCCTCGCTCCGCACATCCCCCTCCTCTCCTTCCTCCTCCTCCTCCTCATGAGCATTACCACCAACCCTTCCAGAACCAACCATCTCCCTCCCACAACCCCTCGCCAACATCCCCTCAATAATTGCGGCCGAGTCTCCAACTTCATTCTTACTCTTCAAACCGCTCAGAGAATCACATTTTGCCAACGATGGCGAGTCGGCGGAATGGGCGAAGTCGCATTCGTTGGCTATGATGAAGGCGTCGAGTTCTACGGAAGGTTTCCGTCAGAGATCTGTGGGTTTGGGAAGGACAGGGGGAGAATGGATACCGGCGAAGAGGATGTGGCAGTCCATCGTTTTTCAAGTAACGGGTTTGCTTGTTGGATTCAGGTGTTGATGCGGAAGTTTGAGCTGCTGGTGGCGGTGTTGGGAATGAGAGCAAGAAAGCGAATATTGAGTGTGTTAGGAGATACACGTATTGGACACGAAAGATTCAGATCATAATGGCATGGCGTCCACCGTTTGCGAGGGTGATGTAACCCAGCCACATGTCGAGAATGGTCAATATGGGATAGAACCAGCTTTGTGTGGTGTTTGCTGCTGCCCGCCGTGACGAAGTGGCAAGAGCCTCGTGACAGAATTGAACGTCTATCAAACTTCAGCAGGAAGCAATCGACAACCCGTCAGCTCATGGGACGAAGGAAAAAATGCCGACAGGAATGCAGTGATTGAGAGACAAAAAGCACGATGAAACAAATGAACCTCATGATATACCAAAGCAAACCCAATGCATTCAACAAGAAAACAAGTCCAGGCAAGGGCGTCCTAAACCCCCAACCTCCAATTTCCTCGAAGGGTATGCAAACCAGAAGAGCATCTAACAACATGCCAGCTATGCGTGCGCCGATGATCCGTGCCTGCCGTGTATCCCCATGTTCGGACCTCATAGCAACAGCGTCTAGCAGTGAAAGACTCGGAAAAAGAAGAACCAAACCAGCGCGCAAAGCCTTCCAAGTTGATCCAGCGGACCCTGCCGCTGACATCCGTATTCGTGAACGCTGGTAGATAGAGTGATGGTGATGAAAAAGATTGGTGAAAAAGCCATAATAAAGATTCCGCAGGGTGGTTGATATTCGGGGTATAGGGATTGATTCTGTACAAAAGGGCAAATCACAAAGGCCGGAGGATTGTGGAGACATTCGCATTTCCTGTTTGCGAGATGATGGGACTGAGCGGCTCTACTTGGAGTTCAGCATCGATTGAACACTGGCCAGGCGCTGCTTGAGGGAGTCGTGATCGGAGAGCGTCTGTGAAATGATAGTCAGCAACGAGCGTCTTATAACGCACTTGAGGGGATCCATCCCTACCTGCGCATGCATCATCTTAGCGTTAACGAACTCCCTCTCCATCTCATCCAACTCCTCCTTGAGGGCGCGGTTCTCATTCTGCACCTCGATGTTGCGCTGCATGATGCGGTCCATCTCCGCCTTGAGTTTCTCCTCAACCTCGGCGGGCTGCTGGTCGACCATTTTCTGGAACTCGACGACCTGCACTTTCAAGCCTTCGTTGTCGTCCGCGAGCGTGTCGTTGTCCATTTTCAACCGCACCATGTCTGAGGCCATGTTGACGTGCTCGACGTCGTGTTGCTGCGCGCGCTCTTCCAGAGTTCGGACATAGGAGGTCAGGTGCGTGTTGCTGGAGCGGAGGGTTTCGAGTTCCTGCTCTGTTTCTTTGGCCAGGCGTTGGGATTCTTCCCATTCGGCTGTGTATTGCGCCAGTGTCTCCTCGGTTATGACGACCGCTGTAGCGTCGTGGACCATCTCATCGGCGCGGTAGAGCTCCTTGTCAGCGCCGCCCGATACGGAGCCGAAGAAGCCTGAGTCTAGCAGCGAGGAAGCCGAGGGCGACTTGTCGATGTAAACATCAAAGAGCTTCTCTTTCAGGAAGTTCGTGATCTGTGACATATCCTTCATCTCCAACAAAGCAGTCTTGTTGCGTTGCATAAGGACTATGCCGAACTTGAGAATCGCCGTCAAACCTTCCGAGAAAAGCAGATCGTAGACCCTCAGGACAAGCTGCAGTGGGAAGCGATAAGCGAAAAGCGTGAGGAACCATTGTGTGGCGTAGAGCTGGGGAGTGACGTGTCTTCTCTTGAGATGGCAGTACAACGCAGGTTCGAGATCTTCGAGCAAGCGTTCAAATTTGTACAGGTGTAGGTGAAGGCCAGGCATTTCGGGTTCGAACAGCGAGCGGAGGTCGTACTTGTGCATAAGCCGGACAAGCAATGTGAAGGCTTCCTCCTCGCTCATGTTGAAAAGTAGGGGCATGGCAACGAAGTTGATACCTTGCGCGTAGCCCACTGCCTCGTCGAAAAGAGCATATGATTTACACAGACCGAAGAGGCCGTCCTGAAGCCCAGCGGACTGTGCATATTTGCTGAAGGATGTGCGGGCGCCCAGATCACGTCTGATTGTCTTTTCAAGTTTGGCCAGAGTCGCAGCGTCCCGCTTTTGCTTCTCTGCAAGAAGCTTGGTCTTCAACTCAGAGCTGGCACCGTCCACTGACTGCGGTGGAGATGTGAGGGTTGAAGTGGCTGGCGTTGATGAATCGGAGTGTACACTTGAGCGCGAGGAAATCGCAGACTCCTTCTCCTTCTCGTTGACACCTTGGCCGACGTAGCTGGAGTTGCCTCGCGACAACGGAGGCCTCTGTTCCGCTTCGGTTCCTCTGGCTTTCAGTGTCTTGTACAAGGCTTCCAGATCTTCACTCTTGCTGTCTGCGAGAACCTGCCAAACAACGCCTCGAATCGCAGGAGGGATGCCATTTGCGATCGCCTTGGCGATTTCTGCACCACCGGTACGCTGCACAACAGCAGGTCCTTCATATACCAAAGATTGCCACAGGTCCCAGTCTACAGGCGCAGACTCTGCGGCAGGTCCAGCTGTCATCCCAGACGCAGTTCCAGGAGGCAGTTTGCGGTCCACTGGTGGAGACTTGAGCAGAGACGACGCTCTTCTTGTCCTGGTCTCGGGATGTTCTTTGGTCGGGCTAGCAAGAGACTCCCTTGCAACGCTTTCTCCATCACCGTCCTCGATCGCCTCCTCGTGACCATGCTCTTCTTGCGCTCTGAGTGTTGCAAAGCGGTCTCTCAAGCTCGGCTTGAAGTCGTCTTCGGGACCGTCTGCGATAGATCCCAGCCTGGCGCCATCTGCAGACGCCATTGAGCTGCCGGTTCCTCTCCGCTCGAGTGGCCTGCCTTCTGAGCGTGATGCGACTGGCGATCGTGCCTTGCGGATGCTGCCCATCCTCCCAAAGAACGATCCGAGACCGCTTGATGCTTTGCGTGCCAGATTGCCGGGCTGTGGTGGTGGAGACATGTTGCCAGAAGAGTTCTTCCTAGGCGATGTTGCGGCCGACCCATTTGCGTCTGGAAACAACTCCTTGACAGGTGATTGCCTGCCTGACGGCGTCTCTCGTGCTACTTGGTCAAGATCGCTGGGAACAGGCTGGCTGACGTTGACAGGAAATCTCGGCGAGACACTGCGCTGTCTGCCATGGAAAGGCTTTTGTGGTGCGGTCGTGGAGTTTCGCTGTGTCGACGAGGACTTGGAAGGTGAGGATGGCTCCGATGGGAACGCCCCAGGTGCTGCTGAATCGAGAGCGCCAGTATTGGCAGGGTTTGGCCCTGTGGGTGTAGGCGGTTCTACCTCGAGAGGTGGGTTGTTTGAAGTCTGCGACTCGTTTCTCGAGTGCGATCCTGCCATGTTTTCTGGTTGTGCGTCTTCTTTCTTTGTTTCACCGCCATCGCTATGCGGGGAGCTCGCGCCTTGTATACCCAGACCCTGGGCCTCGGGGTTCTGTTCAGTATTATCATCTTGCTTGCTGTCGCTGTCGCCGTTTGCTCGAGGTGTGTCTACGGCATCTTCAAATGCATCCTATGCGGGGTCAAGGTTAGCTTTTGAGCGGTGTTTTGATATAGATTCATTCCAACCAACGCATATAACATACCGGCTTTTCTGTGGGCGACTCATCCTCATCCCGCAGCTTCATTTCATTGCTCATGTTGGCGATGCTTAGGCTAATTGGGGATGCCTTGCTTTTTCTGGCTTCTTGACGACTGGCCCGACGACTTTGAGAGCGACTGCTCGGGCGGACACTCTTCCTCCGATCGGGAATTCCAGGTGCTTGGTTTCGCTGCTCGACGGGCTGCTGAGGGGACAAAGAGAACGAAGGGTCGGGCGAGGTCAGCGCAGACACATCGCTGCTATAGTCGGTCGTTCCGGGCGAGGTGGTGGTCGAGGTGACTTGCAGGTGGATGTCACCGTCGGGATCTGGGGATGTGGCTTGCTGTGCGCCTGCAGGAGCAGGGATGTCGTTTACCCTTGCCATGGATGGCGGAAAGGCTCACACGAGCGAGATCGACGGAGCCGCAGTCTGGAAGCTGCTT
>MSJI02000147.1:0-21543 GCA_001931905.2 Cladosporium sp. IMV 00045
GGACCCGGATGTTTTGTGAGCGCGAGGGAGACTTGACGTGTTAGTATTGAGCGTTGATGGCTTGAGCTGTCCCAACATGACATGTAGATGTGCTTACATTTGCCTGTTCCATGCGTGCTCGTCTTCGAACGTTTTGACGGCCCACTCCTCCTCGTTGGTGGCGTATTGTCCAGGATGAAGTTTCTTCGGTGGCACCTTGACGACACTTGCGAGTTTGTAACCGTCCGCCGGTGGCGGAGGCTTACGGGGTAGTGGATGCATTGATGAAAATCGATGGATGGAGCGCGCTCTCTGGCGGATGGTGTGATGAGAAGGGGGATGGTGAAGCCATGTGGTGAGAACGGAGATGGTGAAAGGGTGCGAGGAGGGTGGTGTTTGTGCGAAGCGCGTCGTGAAGTGAACTTAGGCAGGCACGACTGCTGTTGATGTTTATTGCCACTCTCGGCTCTACCTACGTTAGCTGCACGGATCCAGTCCCGTGACCCGTTCGACGAGGAGGAAGGCTTGGTGCTCCTCAGACGTCAGTGAGCCTTCTTTCGACCCTTCACCACTTCTCAATAATCGCAACGAACCAACCTACAGCATCTTGTCAAACAACAATCACTGATCCTCCCCAACAGGCACGCCCAACCCATGCCTACCCTTGTACCCGGGCCTACGCGGCTCCACCCACGTCTCCAGTACGCCACGATCCTCCAACTCAAACACCTCCACCTTCAAAGGACGACAGCAATCTTTCATACCGCCTGATGAAGAGCCCTCATCCTTCCCTCCCTCACCCCAACCCCACTGGCTCAAATCCCCGCCTGGGCACGTACTCAACGCCATGAGAACATCTTGCTCGACGAAGAATTCAATAAAATCATCCTTCTCAGCCGGGCTGGCCTCCATGAAATACCTCCCCTGCTCGTCCAGACCCGTCACCTGAAACAGGTTGATGACATCGTGGACGTCGAACTCCGTCAAGCCATGCTCCAACACCGCGCGGGTGAGATTACTGTGGCATTGGAAATCATACTGGTCCCCGGTCAGCATAGAATTGACGTAAGGGTCGCAGCGCGTGCCGAGGAGATCATGGCATCGGCCGCCGAACTCGTCGACACCGTAGTTCGACAAGCTGTCTGCGATGATCGTTACCATCGGACGGAGGTAGGGCAGACAACTCCAGAGCCGATCGAATTTGCCAACGTGGCTGGCGTGCAGCTGGCGAGTCCGAGCAGCCCAGAAGCGTTCGCGTGGGTTTGCGGCGTTCCAAATGTTGAGATCGCCGACTTGAGGGCCCTCAGGTGTTGAGATGCGGACGATCGAGCGGGCGGGCGCGTGCCATGCTTTGCCTGAACGCGGGGGGAGAGTGAAAGAGGTTGTTGGAGGCTTGCGTTGAGCTGTGGCGATTCGAACATAGAGGTCTTTGTTTGGGTGGAGGATGGAGCCGGGTTGAGCTTGGTATGCTGGCTGAGGCTTGGGACGCTGGGAAGACGTGGTGGTAGGCATCTTAGTCGGTAGATATATCGAGTTGATCGAATAGATTCTTCCTGTTTGATTGACCTTTGAAGAAATGTTCAGTAGAAACTGCTGGCTTATCAAGTTGAACTCGCTGGCCATAGCCATTGAGCTTTGCCGAGGTCAGAACATGCTTATCGGGACTTCACGCCCTACCTACAGCCATGGAAACACGTCATGGCGCATTTATTACAAGCTGAGGAGATGGTATTAAATACTTGCATAGGTATACACATGCGGCCGTTACAGACAGCCGCCAAAAGACACAGTCCGCCAGACTAATTAGCTACCCTGAACGCCATGCTAAACCCGAATTCGTCGCGTCGTGCAAGGGTGGATTACCCAGCCTGTTTACCATATTTCCCGTGTCTCGTATTTCGCCTTCAGTGCAGCTTGTGTCTGCCTCTCAGAAAGAGCTACTGCTGCTGCGCGCCGGTGCTTGCATCGCCACCGACGCTCGTGTCAAACATACCCATCATATCGGGGCCGGACGCGTATGGCGCGTCGAACCACGGCATCATATCAAGACCAAGCATGCTCATGTCCATTTCTTGCGATTCGATAGTCATGTCGCCAAAAGGTTGCATGTCGGGATAAGGTCCCATGTCAGGATGTTGAGTTGGTGGGGGATAGGCGTTGCTTTGCTGAACCGTAGCACGGTCGTGCATGTTTGGTGTAGAATTGGAGGATTGGAAGGGCATTACGTTGGGAGAGTGCATGTTAGAGTGGTGTTCGTACGGATTGTTGAGTCCGAGCAGGAGTGATGCATCGGAGACTGCACTTCCAGAATTCTGATATGTTGGGAGCCCCGACTTGATATTGGGGGCCATTTGGGATGGCCCCGAAGCGCTGCGAACGTGCTTGATGTTATTTCCGGCAGCAAGGTGGTTTGTGTTGTGGTCGCTGACAGCAGGTAGGCTGCCATCGTTGAAGTCGCGGGGATAGTGCCATGCAAGGTTTGTAGACGGTGAGTTCATAATACCAGTAAGAGTCCAACCAATTGCTGTCTTCAAGTTAGCCATTATCGCGTTGAAATCATCACCAAGCTTACCTTTGCCATGATCTCCTGGCTCGCCCTCCGCACCTTGCAAGAAATCCCTGCCAAACGCCGTCGTAGACTGAGTTCCCAAGCTCAATCGGCGTCTCCAACCGGGAGTAGTAAACGAAGGCTGCGACTTCGGGGCTTCCAACGAGCTCTCGCCTTCTTCTGCCGTGTAGAGGACAGGATCGCCAACACCCTCGAACTTCTGATCGAGCACGGTGAGAATGTACTTCGTGCCACCCCAATATGTCTCCAGCGATTGTAGCGCTTTGTAACAGAGCTGATAGTGCTGACTAGCAGCTGTGGCAAGCAGTGTATGTTTTGCCAATGATCGCCTGTCTGCAACGGTGCCTGATGCGGGAGCCCTTGGACCAGAAGGAGTCGCGATGGATCCAGACGCGACGGAATATCTCTTACTTCCTTTAGGAGTCGTTCCACCAGACCTTGTACCGTCAGAACGGGCATCCCTCGAAGACCTCGAAGGACTTGTAGCTCGGCTGTGCGCATTCGACGACGCAGTTTGCTCTGCAGTCTCTTTCAGGAACGCGCAAGCTGCGATGTAGATTGGCTGAGTGGTGAACGGATTGCCAAGACTTGCTTTGGCATCCATGAGCTGAGAGTAGCTTAGTATATCTGCGATTGTCTTCGCCGAGCTCATGCTGAGTTGCTGGCTGTTAGGGAAAAGCTGTAACATCTTTCCCTCAAACGTCTTGAGCAAGGTCGGCTGATGCAGGAGCACGATCAACATGTGGAACCAGAAATGGAGAAGAACAAAGTTCGTGCCTTCCCCAGCCTTCATGTAATATTGGAAGTTGACCGCGTCGAAGTGTAGCCTGGTTGAAAGCCCTTGATAGAAGTTCGTCACTTGACTTTCCATGGATGCCAGTCGTTTTGATGTTTCGGCGTTGACATCTGAAGGCTCCTTGATGCTGTTCAACAAGTCTGCGACACGTCCGTAAAGATGGACGATTCGAATCAACGCAGGAAAAGGCTGTGGCCAGTCCGATTTAGCCAAGGTTTCTCCAAGTGGAGGGAAAGACACTTCAATATCCTTATCCCTCAATGTGCTACGTCTGCCAGTACCTGACGCAACAACGCGGTCCAGGAGGAAGATGGCCCAAAAAGTGTCAACACGTTCTTGCTCGACTGCCATGTGCTCATCCAGGTCATTCGAGTCCTCTATCGCTTCTGAAGTGTTACTGTGAGAGGTGTTGGCGTTTTTCAGTGGTGGCGGTCGAGGTCTGTCGTAGTCACTTTCACACATAGATTGACGCTTGACTTGGCGAGGGGTCGGTCCTTCCATTCCCTTGTACTTCAGGCCTTGCAAATTTTGCAATCCAAGGTCTTGCGCCAGACGAATGGCGATGCCCAAATACATCCAGAGGCCGCTGTCACGGCTTTCACCAAACTCGTTGTATGCCAGTAATAGAGCGGCCTGAACTGCAGCGACACTTGGCACGGCAAATGTGTTGATGAGCGAGGCTTTGGCACGTAATCCAAAAGCAGATCCATACTCAGCTGGCGAGAAGGGTGTTCCATCGCTGTTCTTCTGCTGAGTCAACAGCTCGTGGGTGGAGAAACGTGCTGCTAGTGCACAGACTGCGTCCACCAGAATCGCATCAACCTGCTTTTCTTCCAGATCTCGAAGGAAACGATCTCTTTGCAAGAAGGGATAATTGCAGCCAAGGTGGGTGAAGAATGTCTGACCCAGATGTGTAATTAGCTCGCTTGGTGGCATGGCGCTGTTGTCGTAGAACGGCAAATTTATTGGTGTGCGAATTTCGCTCTCGACAGTATTCGGTGTCGTGTTGAACTTCGAAGGAATTCTGGGATCTGTTCCAGTGCTGGCATTATTCAATGATGGTGATTTCATCCCAGCAGCACCACCGCCTTCGGTCGAAGATCTGGTCAACTCGCTCTCCTGACGCTTGTTCACTTTCACTACCATCTGCTTGAAGCCAGGCATGATTGCAGTCGGTCCCAACCAGCGGAAGTAAGGCATCCTGTTTCGTGGCCCAGCGAACATCGCTTGTCCAGGTATCTCGGAAGATGCGACAGGAACACTGGGATCCTGAGGGAGTTTAGTAGCCGGAGAAAGCTCGCCGGGCAGATTCGAAGAATTTGACGTTGACGTCGAAGATGCATGTTGACTAGATGCTGTTCTCGAATCCGGCTGATCATCTTGTGCCTTGCATTCCCCTGCCTTGGCTGCGGATTGTCTAGCTTCTGACGCCTGTCGAGATGGAACGTCGGACTCTCCCTTCTTGCTACTGCTAGCAGGTGCTTCATTCGAGTATCCAGCACAGTCTAGCTTGTTCTGCTTGCACGTATCACAGAAAGGTCTCTCGCCTATGTCACCAAAGCATCAGTACATTTGTTCACGATATAACTCCAGGCGCATATCCGGCTTACCACTGCAAGCTGTCTTCCTCTTTCTGCATGTCAGGCATGCTGCTCCAATGCGCCTTCTCTTTGGGTGCGGTGCTCCATAGTTGGTGACGAAGCGAAGTGGTTTGGCCTGGTTCTTGGCGCCGGATTGGCCGGAGTCGTTATCGGTAGGAGGCGCGCCATTTCCTTGTATGATATTCATGCTTGCTGCTACTTCAGGCGCAACTGGTCGCTCCAGGCGCGCTGGCTCGAAGAGTGCGCGTTACGGCTACCCTTCCACATCTGCTGTGGTGGTGGCGGACGGAGGGTCGGTGTGAGGGAGGCGATTCGTGGCTTGCTGCGCGACGGCTACGGCGGAGGTCTGAGAATATTTGCGACGTGGCTGTATTTTCTCACGACGATGACTAGAGCGACTGCTTTGCGGGTCTCGTGAAAGTTTCCAGTGGGTTGTGCGATGGCGTGTGCCTGGCCCACGCTCGCTCTATCAGTTCAAGATGAGTGGAGAGGCCCCGGCCCCGGCTCTATGAACCAACGAACTCCGCAGTACGCACTAAATTCCCCAAGCTTTATCCTCTCCACATATCCTCTGACAGACCCGGAGGATTCGTTTGCTGACGTCCGGATGAGCAGATGGACATCTCACGGGCTCGTGTCTTCCAAGAACGCCCCCGCTCACCATGGTAGAAGCAAATACCGCGCATGATGTCAAGTTTGCGGCCAACCGACTCCGTCGACCGGGTTTCCAGAACGCCGTCAAACGAGTCAGCCGTAGAAGGCCGGTGACACAACCATGCATGGAACAGCTCACTGGCGGCGCGGATCGTCTAGCCGACGCTCCAAGAATGCCAGATGCGTTGCGTGCAAGAACTTGCGTCTGGAGATCGCCCCGTCCGTTTCATAGCGCTGCCGACAAGGCCCTTGGGCCCACGATATCAAGCCCTGCACCGCACGTGTAGCGATATCTGACTTGGGAGATATCCGGACTTCCAGACCGCAACGTTGTCACCTCCGATTTTGTGGACAGGAACCCACAGATTCGTTGGCCTTTGTTGGCGGACGTGTGTCACTCCTGTCATCCAAACCCGAACATGCGCCGTAGGCGTATCTTTCAAATTTATTCAGGTATTCAGCCAATCTTGTGTGTACGCATGTTTCATCTTGGTAGGATGAACAATGGGGACGAGACTCTTCCAATGCTTTCGGCCTGAATATTCTTCAAGTCTGTTTTATTTTTGCGCCTACACCGCAGAAAAGTCAGGCCATCCTAATCAGGCAATCCGAAGAACGGCTACAAAAAGAATCCACCGCCCTCTCTGAAGCGGCCCACTGTATGGCGTGTTCCGTGAGTCGCATGGTCGCAAGAATTTCTGCTCGAGGGTCTCGGTGGTCTGGCGACCCTGCTGGCCTTATGTCCATGTGCTAACGCAGGGTTTACCGGTTCTAGTAGGTCTGACACGGCGCGTGTTGCAGCCGTAGATCCATCTTGCAGATGGAATCGCAAGCGAATTCTGTGAAGACTTCTCAGCCTTCAAAACATGCTATCAACACATGAACTCTGAGCGCATGAAGACACCATTTCTGCATCATTCCTATCATAAATTCTTCTGTGTCTGAACGAAACCCGGTCCATGCTTCCATGAGTGGAGCCGATAGGGCGCAAGACGGGTCGATGGCGGTACGGAAAGACCATTCAAGAAAACCGTCTGGACCGTCTACACTGCCGAGGTGGTTCGTTCAGTTTCTATACAACTAGCATGCCGTGTGCCCTAAGTAATCTCAATCAATTGGTATCTAATCCTCCTGCAAGTCTGTCGCGCTAACTTTCCAAAACGCCGTGTCCTGTAATGCATACACAAATCCTTAAAGCTTACATGCAGCTCAATCGAGCCTCATGTGTCCGTCTCCATGGGGGCCAGAAAGGGTGCATCCTCAAAATCGCCCTCGATCGCACTTGGGTACATGACACTAGTTGTTCCCATCGCTGCCTTTCGTGGAGATCGCTTGAGTTTCGCAATTGGTCTTGACCCGATCGGTGGCATTTGCTCTTGAGCTTCTACCTCGTCGAAGTACGCGTCCATGTCGTCTTCAACCTCGTCATCGTATGAGCGCTTGTTAGCGGGTTTGTTGCTCGAGTTTGTTGACATCATGCTGCTTTGTGTGGATTGAAGGGTGCTTTGCGACGTGCTGAGGGCGGGCACTGAGCTTTCGACGTCGTTGGGGTGAGGGAAGGCCGCTGGTGCTGATGATGGAGGCGCAGTGAAAGGGTCTTGAGCAGACCAACCGCCAACCTTATGCAGTCCACAGAAAGGAGCGAGCTCGCGAGACTTAAAAGTACTGTAGTTCGGTCTTGCTGGTGCAGCCTCGGCTGCAGGTGCGGTGCTAGGAAATGGAAACTCGGGCGTTGGCATGGTCTTATGTGTCTTGTAACCCTCCGGCACGCTTTTTCTGACACGCATGCCAACACTGAGAAGAGAAGACTGCGTGTCTGCCGGAATTGGTGGAGATAGTGGTGATGTTAGCCGTGAAGGAGAGCCCGACCCAGCGCTGGTACTGCCATTGCGCTGGAAGAACGAGTCGATGGAAGGCTGGTATTGTCGCTTGCGGGTGTTCTCTGCCATGGGTGCTGGAACCGCCATAGTTTTTGGTGTTTTGATAGGTGTATCGCGAAGCGTTGTGGTGATATGAAAGTGGGATGATTGCGATAAGGAATGTGGTACAAACAATGACGGTGTTGATGGCCTGGGCTTTCTCTTCAGGAAATGTGCAATATAAGGCGCGTGCTAAAACGCCTCAAAGCAACACGAAACCTACGCGGGTTGTGAATGGGAACTGTGGAGCCTTTGGTTGGCCGGGGAGAGAGAACTTGAAGCTGAAAATAGGGCCTACGTCATTGGAACCACTTCGTGCACGGGTTTTGCAGTCGTTCCGTCACATGTACATGTAGCCATGAATGTACTGACATGTATTGAATCTGATGTGAACGCCATGAAGATATCTTGATGATATTGACTTTGGATCATTTTGACCAGCCAAGCACCAGTAGCATAATAGTATCATCAATCATCTTTACTTCTGAAGCTCATGAAGGGCCCTGGCCTCAACGGCAACTCCTGGAAAGAGTCGCACGGTCAAAACCGATGGATAACATATGCTCCATTTGAACCTCAGCAGCTTGGGAGCTTCGAAGAAATCAGGGAGATACATGACCCTCCAATGTCATTATCCATTGTTGGGAACCGCCAAGAAAGTTCTAGCTGCGGGTGCAATATCCATTCACTTACGAAATCATCGGTCCTCACGATTTTCCTGATAACATTTTCGAGTACAATTTATGATTAAAGCGATTGGCATTCACGAACCATGGGTTACAAGAGCGATGCACGAATAGTTACTACTCATTAAATACACACAAAAAAGCATCTCGATCCGTCACCTCACTTGAAGAAGGCCCGTGCTTCGAGCCACTGATGTCACTTTCAACGGTTGATCGATCATCTCAACTTCAAGCTCCATTCGCGTTTGATGTTCGTTAGCCACCTACATCGCTCGCGCGACGAATAGTGAAGCTCTGGAGATTCGGCCATGAGACGATAGGCTGGCACACCAAATGGCGCAGAATCGAGCTCTCCAGCGCTTGAGCGCGATCTCAGCTCAGCTCACCAACCCACGCGGCGTGACTGGAACACTCATCAATAAACGATGGAACTCTGGAGAGGCTGGCGAGAACAAGACTGGCCACATTGCCACCAACAACACGCAAAGCGTACTTTTCTTCAATAATCTTCTCCCGGTAAATCTTCAGTGGCTCTTCCGCATCCCTTGGACGCTCGAGAAGGTCTTCCCCAAGCTCCTGGACTCCAACCAAACAAGCTCTATCTCTGCCGTCAACCCCATCAAGGTCCTCGAGAATGCATCGAAAGACCATGGAATCTCAAATATCAAAGTCTTGGAGGTACTGCCCCGTCTGAAAGAAGGCGGCGCCTTTGTCAAATTCTCGCACGATGAGGGTACCAAAGCAGACGACGTTTCCGAAGCTGTGCGAACCTACCTTCGAGAGAACACCTTCCGCCCTTGGTGGGACCCTATGGCACGTGTCAAAGCAAGGCTCGTCCTCGGAAAACCATGGATTGAGGATCTCTTCCGTCTCCCTTCGCCACGTCTCAAGGTGGAGTTCCTGCCCTCTCAGCCAGGCGCCGAGGCGGCAGAGCTCAACCAGGAACAGCTCTACTCGCACTTCAGGCCGTACGGAAAACTTGTCGACATCATTCCACAGCCATCCGACTCCAAGGTTGTGCCAAGATATGCTTATCTCGATTTTGCACGCAAGCGTAAAGCCATCATGGCAAAGAACTGTCTTCACAGTTACGTTGTCACAGAGGCGCAGGGCGGTGGCAAGCTCGGCACAGTTCTCCGTTTGACGTACGAAAAGAAAGCTCGCTTTGGCTGGATCAAGGACTGGATCTTCAATCACCCTAGACTCGTCATTCCCGCTCTCGCCGCGCTAGTCGCCGGTATAACAGTGTCTGTTTTCGACCCGCTGCGTACTATCACCATCAAGGCTCACATCACTCGCGCATTCCACGTGGAGGACAATGTCATCTTCCGTTGGTTCAAGTCGCAGGGTGAGGATCTGATCAACAAGGTCAAGGCACTTGGAAAGCCCGAAGACCCGGGTGATGCGGGCATGCAAGTGGTATGGGACGATCGCAAAGATCAAATCGAGCAGATTCAAGCTTGGCTTATGGAAACGGCGGATACTTTCATTGTTGTGCAAGGACCACGAGGGTCTGGTAAAAAGGAGCTGGTGCTTGACCATGCCTTGAAGCACAAGCGAGAGGCACATAAGGTACTCTCTCTGGATTGTAAGCCAATTCAAGAAGCTAGGGGTGACTCTGCAACCATCAACGCAGCTGCTGGACAAGTAGGCTACTGGCCTGTCTTTTCCTGGATGAACAGCATCAGTGGTCTAATCGACTTGGCGGCCCAGGGAGCTGCCGGCGTCAAGACAGGATTTTCTGAAACGCTGGAGAATCAGCTGGGCAAGATTTGGAACAACACAGCTTCGGCTTTGAAATCAATCGCTCTGGACGGACGCTCGAAAAACGACAAGGATGCTAAGCTGAGCGACGACGAGTACTTGGAGGTGCATCCTGAGAAGCGTCCAATCGTTGTCATTGAAAACTTCCTACACAAGAGCAACGAGCCCGGTGCAGCATTGGTGTACGACAAGATCGCAGAATGGGCCGCCCGTCTGACAACAAGCAACGTTGCGCACGTCATCTTCTTGACGACCGACGTCTCTTTCAGTAAGTCGCTGGGCAAGGCGCTTCCTGATCGCGTCTTCCGTCAGATCCCTCTTGGCGACTGCTCCCCAGAAGTTGCAAAACGCTATGTCATCAGCCACATCGACTATGTCGACTCCGACGACGAGGCCACCGACGAGAAGGAAGGTGACTCGACTCCCAAGACACCACCAAGCCAGAAGCGTAACGATCTCAAAGAACTCGACAGTGTCATCGGCCAACTCGGCGGCCGCCTGACCGAACTGTAAGTAATATCCAGTAAGCACTGCATAGTCAAGACTAACATAATTACAGCGAATTCCTCGCCCGCCGCCTCCACGCAGGCGAAGCCCCCACCAACGCCGTGAAAGCGATGATCGAGCAATCCGCCTCTGAGATCCAGAAAATGCACATCGCGGCCGCCAGCGAAGAACGCCAATGGACCTCCCAGCAAGCCTGGGAACTGATCCGCAGCCTGGCCAAAGCCGACGCCCTCCGCTACAACGAAGTCCTCCTGACCGACTCCTTCTCGTCCAACGGCGAAAAAGCCATCACGGCCCTCGAGCAAGCCGAGCTCATCAGCGTGCAGTCCCTGAACGGCCGTCCGTATAGCATCAAACCGGGCAGGCCCATCTACGGTCCCGCTTTCAAGGAGCTGGTCAACGACCGCGTGCTCGCGGCGAAGATGGATCTTTCGCTGCTGAGCATGCAGATTGGCAACGAGAATAAGAGTATTGACAAGTACGAGCAGGAACTGACGTTGCTAGGCGGATTGCCCAGTCAGCCAGGCGAGCTGAAGGCTAGGATTTACTGGCTGTTGGGCAAGATTCAAGGGAGTCAGAGTAAGGTCGAGGGATATGAGAAGGAGGCTGCCGATAAGAAGAAGGTCCTTCAGACGGAGTTTTAGATCCTGTGGTGATTGGCGTTTGGGCGGGACGGAGGTCTTTCTACTTCGGGAAGGGGAGGGTTTCTGGAAAGGAAGACTGCCGAAGCCGGTCTTGGTGGGTTTGGGTATAACAGTGGTTCTCACTGCATTTTGTTGTTGACGCCAATTGCGTGCGGCAAGTCTCCAATCCTCGTGTAACTCTAAAAAGAGTAGTAAACATAATTGTTCTTTCTTCACGCTCGCCCCCTCGAGACAACAATTGGGCAATTTCATGAGTGCCACTTTCACTATGACTTACGACTATTCGACCTTTCCGCCATGCACATCGGGACTGTACAAATCGCCGCATCGATCGTCTCATTGCCCTGTTGCATTCTCGTGCCCAGGCGACAGAGATGGAGCTCCTGGCGTCCATTCTCAAGCTGATTTCTGACATGGCATGTATGCTAGTGATGAGAGCGTGAAAGAGGACAAATTCTGCACGAGGTTGTGGATAGTTTCAATCCTCCTGTGGTTTTCTGCTAAGATACATTGAAGTCAAGGGTAAACACATGAGAGCAATCCCAGAACACCGGAACGGAGATAAGGGAACCACCACTCTTTCGTTCACTTATCAAAACACTTCTCATGGCCTCGCCTTGCTGGTTTCGCTCGCTCTTCGTGCAAAGACTCCCTTCCTGACTTACTTCCTGATTCTCTTCCTGGCTTTCTTCCTGACTTCCTTCTTGACTTCCTCCCTGAGTATCGCCTTCGAGGCCCAACCGGAATTCCCCAACCCAAACTCTCGAGAATATGCATTTTCGCTTGTTGTGAACAAATAAAACAAAAACAACGCCAAGAGAGAAAGAGAAAGAACAAGGAAAAGAAGAAGAGCTACCCCTCAAACGTGTCGCTCTTCCCTGTCTCTTCAAACCAAGACATAAACTCCTCAAAACTTCCTCTTCGTCTTCTCAGCCGAGCCCAAAGCCTCACTCTCAGCCTTCCTCTTCCCCAAAGTGGAGTCTGGCGTGCGCGTCCCCTCCCTCATGACATTCACGCCCGCCATGCCCTGACCGAGCGAAGCCAGCGCGGCGGCAAGAGAACTCTGCTGCTGGGGCGGCAGAGCCTGCGTCTGCGTCTGCACCGGAGCCTGCTTCTGCTGAGCCTGCTGCAGACCAGGCAGGGAACCCGTCATCTCCTGCAAACAAGTTGCATGCACGGCGCGGCCGTTGTTGTAAACGGCGTTCATGAAGACCCAGTCCTGCAAGTCGTCCGGGTGGCTGCTGCGCATGTCCTCGTAGCAGATGGGGCACTGCAGTTTCGTAACACCCGCTGGAGCGCGGATCCACAAGTCCTCCGGGCCCTTGGGTTTACCGCCCGCCTGGCCACCCGTACCGTCGGATTTGCCACCTGCCTCGCCGTCGCCGGTCGTGCTGGCTGTCGATGCGTCGAAATCTTCCAACGCCATCCACTCGCGCGCGTCGGGGAACCAGTGCCTGTGGTGCGCGGCGCGGGAGCTCTCGGCCAGCCGCTGATTGATGCGGAAGTGCCAGTCGAGGTGGCGGGCTTTGGCGGCGCGGCCTTCGGGGGTGGAGAGGAAGCGACGGCCGCAGGTGGAGCATTGGTTAGGTTGGTCGGTGTAGAGAGCGCGAAGGAGCTCGGGGCGGAAGGTTTTGAGGGATGCGTTGGTGGCTGGGATGATGGGTTTGCCGGTGGCGGAAGTTTGTGTTGGAGGTGCTTGGGGGATTCCACCAGATGGGGTTGATGATGTGTTGCGTTTGTGGAGACCGGAGAGGAGAGAGGCGAGATCTGCTGGTGGTGAGATGGTAGGCGCTGGTGCTGGCGGCGTTGGGACTGCGGCCGATGGAGGTTTCATCAAGCCTGCTTTGGTGAGAGCCGCGAGAAGGTCGTTGCCATTCTGTGGTGTTGGTGCGGCGGCTGCTTGATTTTGAATGTTGTGCAGCTGAGCATGTGGCGCCTTCTCAAGCGATGGAGCAGCCTCCCTGATTTGCGGTGTGGTAGGCTTCTGCGTATTTTGTAGGAGAGCAGCGAGAGACCCAAGCTGCTGAGGGTTCAATGCGGGCATCCCAGGAGGAGGCTGCGGCGGTAGGAAGGGAGGTGGAGCCGATGAAGGCTGCGAGTACGGTGCTGGAGGCTGGAAGGGGAATGTAGGTGCCTGGGTTGCTGGTGCTGGGGGTTGCCATTGTGGCGTAGAAACAACAGGAGGCGTGGCACTAGGCTGAGGAGTCGCGGGTACTGCCAATTGTGCGATCTGAGCAGCGACAGCTTGCAAAGACTGAGGCGGGAGTTGCTGCGTGTTGAGCACCTGTTGCAGCTCAAACAACGCCTTCAATTTCTGCTGCAGTTTTGGGTTGCCTGGATCTGAAGCAAACTCTCTCTGCGTTTGCGCGATGACACCAGCGACGTCGTGTTTGATTGACTCAGCATCGTTGCGTGGGTGTTGTTGCTGAGGCGGCTGTGCGTATGGGTATGCGCTCTGCTGTGTGGGTGTATGTTGGAATGGTGATTGCAATTGACCAGGCTGCGGTGTGTGTTGCTGCCGTTGGTACTGATACTGGCCAGGTGGCGGCTGAAATTGCCCGTTCACCTGTGGTGGCGTTGGCGTGTTTTTGTAGCCACCTTGAGGCAGACGTTGGTGCTGGAGCGCAGCAGTCTTTGCTTTGATGAGAGCATTCTCGATCGGCCTGACGACTTCGGGCGGGAATACAGGCCGCTTGTCCATGGATCCAGGAACTGGTTCTTTCCAAGTCTTGAGCATGCCCTCCATGGCTCTCCTGACGTTGCTGTCGACCAGAGTATATGCCTCCATGTATGTGCTGTACAGGCCGCGTCCGAGGTAGACCGTGTAAGGTGTGCCGACGTTCTTCACAATGGAATCGAGGACGTACAATGCAGGCAGCTTTTGCGTGGGAGTTGCCTGTGGCGTTGTCAGCGTAAAAACAACGTGAGCAAACCGAAATCGCCAATAATAAACCCATATATCATTCCTTTCACATGATGAAGAAAAAGTGTCTTACCGTTTTGATGTGGCTCTCCAGCGCTTTTGAGATAGCCTGAGCATGCTCAGTGCTTTCCTTTGCGATGAGGGTCAAGTTGCTGATCTCGTAGCGATTGTTTTGTGTCAAGTCTCGCAGAGAGTCTGAAAAGTCCTCAGCTACCGCATCAGAGGCGGAGCCGGAGATGGAGGCTCTGGGAGAGAGGGAAGACATGACTTCAAAGCGACAACTTCACGGAGCGAGCGAGCAAGTGCTATCTAACACGCGGCGTCTCTAGAAATAGAGCGTAGCCGACGTGTACGATGCTGTGTTCGGGCGAACACCGGGCTGAAGGGGTGAAGGGTGAAGATGAGGAGGATCAGAACACACGAGGTAGTCTGAGGGAGATGCGGCGTGAGGGTGATGCGGAGATGCAGAGCACGTGAAGAAAAGTGGCACTACGGCCTTCTGCCACGGAAGCGAGAGGCAGCAAGTAGTGGCTTTTTGACTAGCTAGAGATGGCACTTTTTCTTTGGTTTTTGCTTTTGCTTTTTCTGCAATCCCCAAGTGCAGCAGTGCTTTGGCACGTGTCCTTGCTCTTTCTACCTGCCTATTCCCCCAACGACAGCTCCTTGCCTGTAACTGATCTCTGTGATTGTGCTTGTTGGTTCTTCTGATTGCTTGTCACTCCAGATGGTGGACGGATCGCTTGTGCAATGTCGCTAATTAGTGCTTGACAGCGGCTGGTCAGACCGCGCTGTTTGGTGAGGAAGTTGGTGATGTTAAAGCGTGGTTTGGTGTGTAGCGGTCGGCCGCTTTATGACATGTGATAGCGACTTTGGTGATGGTGAGAAGCAGATACTGTGATGTTGAAGATTCCCAGCAGCTGATGAAGCTGCGATTGCTGTCTGACACGCGCGCGAGGGCGAGGGCGAGATCCGCGCGGGAGTCCCCGTGTTCCCGTCCCGCCGCGACGTCATTGTCCTACACCCGGCGTTTCGGTCGAGTGCCACTGTGCTTCAGGCTTGCTGCTAGGCATCCACAATCCTCATCGCCCAGAGCTGAGAGTCCAACTCCTTACTTAGCCTCGTATTTCAAGACCGCCGGCCGTGACACAAGGCGAACCCTAGCTCTACATATATCACCTCGATCTGCCCGTGCCAGAGCCTCGAGCAAAAACTTCCCAAACCTCCTTCCGTCAACAGACAAAGAGCCTGCAAACATGAAGTTCTTCCTCGCCACCTTTCTCATGGCCATTTTGATGGCGTTGGCAATGGCTGCCGACGACCAGAAGCCTGTCATCGTCTCCTATCCCGAGGGCACTCCCAGGTCGGAGCTTGACGAGCTGAAGGATGCTATCAAAGAAGTGGTATGCTTCATGACTTCGCCTCAGCAATGGAGAACAATCACTGATATGCGTGTCTCTCAGGGCGGCGTTATCACCCACGAGTACAACAAACTATTTGGTGAGTCTCCATACCAGTCACATGATCTTCGCATCACGTGCTAACGAGATCTCAGTATGTCAATCCACCTGAAGTCCAAAACTCCACCACCTGCGCGGGATATCCGCCATTCGCCTATTGAGAGCGCATATGGCAAAGTGGACCCGACAGCTCCTCGACTTCCGCCTCTCGCATTCAGCATCTTACACGAAGAAGCATCCCTCGTCTCACACGACCACCGTCGCGTGTGACAATAGCATGATTAGCTGACAAGAATCTCCTCAACAGATGGGCCTCGCCGCCATGGTCCCAAGTGACTTCGTCGAAACCATCCGCACCATGGGCGCAGACCATGACGTCGTCGTGGAGGATGACCAGCCGGTCTCGATCAACGACAGCCCGCCAGCTTAGAAAAAAAGCAACTGCCAAGCAAGGCGCGACCCTAACAGAACACCACACCAACCTACATCGTCTCGCTTTTTGTCAGAAATCACGGAATAGAAAGAAACTGATCGGATCGGAAAGGAACGTGTGGCTGTCGGGGAACTGATCCAAGGGGAAATTTCAGCTTTTCGGGGGGGCTGCTGAGCAGCTGTTGTGCGCGCGTGTGTTCTTTTTCCGCGGCGTTTGGGTTAAGGCTTCTCAGCTATGGTATTTGCTAAGGAAAATCACGAAACAGGGTTTGCGAGAGTCGAGAGTGAGCGAGAAGCTGGGCTTGTGCTCACGGAGGGGACAAATCGCGATCACATGCATGCATACTCATTTCTCTTTTTCCTTCCACTCCTTTCACGATGAAATTTCCTGCTATTTGCTAAGTTCTCAGATTAAAGAAAGCAGACCAGACCAAAAACAGACATATCACAAAAAAAGCAAGCAAGCAAAGCAATCAAGCAAAAAATTAAGGACCGTCGATCCTCCGTTTCAAGACCCCATCCACGATCTCCGATCCCAGAAAACAACAACCACATCAGTGCGCGGGTGGGATAGAAAGGAAGGAAGGAAGGGATTTGCGACGACGGCACGCTGCACACTGACTGCAGCCTTGCGTTGCCGGCTGCGTGTGCGTGTGCTTTGCATGCATTCGCATGCATGTGCCTTTGTCCTGCCGTACCCGTAACGCAGCTGCGCAGGCGAAGGCAGCCCACGCCGGCCTCATTGGACACCCAACAACGCAGCACCCAAACATGCCCACTTGGAACGCTTTCGCCCCGCTAAGAGTGCCGATTGGTGAGATGGGCAAAGGCCAATACGCCATGACACATGGCGATGGGGCTATGGGGCCATGCCACATGTTCTTTATACTTTCTTGCGTTTTTGGGTTTTCTGGGTTTTCTCGACAAACCAGTCCAATCAATCGATCATGGCGTTCAAGTTCAAGCAAGCGAGGTTGGAATCGGAAGAGTCAGCAAGGCGAGGGACCGGAGAGCAACGCGAGAAAGAAGAGGCGCCAGACTTCGATTGCAGAGAAAGTTCGTTTATTTGCTCTACCTTGACTTGCTCGCTTGCTTTACTTGCTCAAAGTCAGCACCTCATTGGATGCGCAAGGCCCGTGGCTTCGCGAAAACTGCATGGGAGGAGGAGGAGGAAGGTTATAAGCCACGACCCAAGAAGTGCTAAGCGAGCGAGGGCGGCGCCGTCTTGGTTGCGCTGCGTTGCTGGGTTCGATCTGGTGCACACCCCGCATTTGGGAGAAAGATGGGGAGAAGTGGGGGTTGGTTTTAGAGTTTCGCTGTGGATGACGGAAACGCGATTCTGTTCTGGGGGTCAAGTCATTATCACAGGTTCAGAGCTCTCTTGAGACATGTTTCCTTTTGCTGACTGGAGAGAAGAAGAAGAAAAAGGGAAAAGGGAAAGAAGACGGTGAGGGAGCCCCGAGCTCGGCCGGAAGATGCCATGCCCAGGTCCCATGAACCGGTGTGTGCGTGCAGGTAGGTAGGCAGCCAACAAGCAATGCGCCGCCACCTCCGAAGAGCTTTTCTTTTTCTCTTCGCCAAGAGAAACAACCAGAACCAACACGTCAAAGCTGAAGATCGAAGAGAGAAGACTGAGGCTTGGGGAGAGTTGGGACGTGGCAGGTGGGCTAGGCTATTCTTATACGGAGGTGGGAAACTTGGGCTGTTTGTTGGATCTCCTGACCTGACTTGACCTGGCTTTTGTTGGACATGTGGGAGATGGAGCTCTTCACTGATTTTCTACTGCAAGTCTACTCCAAGACAAAACTGCACTTGCGAGAAGTCTCTGAGATTGCGCATGGCTTGCCACGAGCCAAGTAAACATGCTCGTTTGCCTCGATGGATTCTCAAAAGGTATACACCAGGCAGAACGAGACAAGATTTCTCAGCTTGCAAGACAACCTTCCAATCAAAATCGGCATGGAGCGAAAACATGGAAAAGGCTGCCGAACGCCTTCTTTGCCCAAAAGCAACAAGCTCTCGCTTCCTCGCCCAAAGAAACGGGCTTCCAGCCACGTGCGATTTCTTCGGCATGCCGAAACGGAATGTGGCAGCCAATCGGCACGCGGGCCAGCCTTGCAGAAAGAACAGAAGTTTATTTGGGTGCTGAGATACTCTTGAGGTGCCTGCTACTGCTACCTACCGATGCCTTACTCTGCCCGCCCACGTCTACGATCCAAGCTTGAAGCAGCAGCAGCAGCAGCAGCAGCAGCAGCAGCAGCAGCCAGCTACCACCAGCGGCCGGCAGGAAGAAGAAGGAAGCTTCTCAGCCAGCCACTGCCACCCAATCAATGCGTTTACACTCCTCCGTATCTTGCCTGAGAGGAAGAGTACCCAATACAATACTGTCTACATGTAGAGTGTGAGTTGGCCACGCCCGCTCCCGCTTTCGGCATCGTCTATCGCCTTCCAATATTCTTATTTTTACATGAGTTTATTCTCGTGCGCAGGTAGGGGTAAAGTGGAGTTTGCCTCCCAGAGCAGCACCGCATCAAGAAGAGTCGTCGTCCTCACCGATCCGGACCCCACGCCGCCCCCGGACATGCCCGCATAACATGGCTGCTGCATCGACCACCACTCGTCTGCGCCAGACACCCAGACATAGCACACACACTCACACACACACACACACACACACACACACACACACACACACACACACACCTACCACGCACACCTACGCACGCAGCGCGCGCACGCACGCACGCACTCACACCAATTTTCTGCTGCCTCTCTGCCTGTATGTCTCTAACCCACGCCTCTGCACTGCCCTCTTTCCATCTCGGTCTCTGGAGCAGCCCTGCACGGCAAACGGGTATCCCCAGCACGGCCAAACAGCCAGACTGCACGCCGAAACTCTGTCTACATGTCTACCTGTCCACGGCCACTCCCTTTGGCAAGCACCCACCTCCATACCTACCCGACTTTGACGCCGTGGGCGTTGAACGTGCGCCGGCCCTTTCGCACCGCTTCCACCTGTCCCGATGCCCGCCGCCTCCGCCTGCTTGCCTTTTTGGCATACCAGCAGGAGGCTGGACCGGTCCAACTGCGCGGGGGAAAAAACAAGACCTGCCTAACCACTTGCTGTCGTTGCTTCTTCTCTTGCTGGCTTGCTTGCTTGCTTTGCGCAGGTAAGGTATGCTCTCATTGCTGCTTTGCCTGCTGCTGCTCCACCGCCATCTCCCATCTACCCTGCCAGGTTGCGTACCGTACCAATACCCGTGCCCGTACCTAGCCTTCCTTTCGTCTACTTTCGGCCGGTACATGCACCCCAATCGACCACATCCACATCCCACTTCCCTGCCTGGCCTTACCGTACTCTGGCCTCCGCCTCCTCTGCCTCTCCCCTGTCCGTCTGCTTGGGCCGTGCTGTCACCGTCAATTTCCTTCTTTGCTCGCCTCTGCCCTGTCCGCCGCGGCTGACGTTTCGTGTCTGTCGTGACCTAATACAACCAATCTGCCCTTCCAATTTCTCCCACGTACCAACATCGAACCAAAACTACAATACGCACTTCTCACCCTTCAGCTGAACCCATCTGTGTTCCCCCGTGATCGCCCAGCCTTCACTCTCAGCCCATCTAGCGTGGTTGCCTACCCGTCGGGCACACCGTCTGTATTGCCCCCAAGGCTGTCGATACAACCCGGAGCACGCTGCGTCGCTGATACATCAGCCTGCGCTGCCCACTCATATCTGCGTCCCGGCCTGCCGGTTCACCCTTGCACCTCTTTGATCCTCCTCCTCAATGACAGCTCTACACTCCAGCTTCACTCCCGCTTTTTTCGGTCACGGCCCTTTCGACACCATGCCGGACCAACCTTCAGATCAGGATTGGCAGCACCACCATCAGCAGAACGCGCAACACAACAATTACATTCCACACATGCCCATGCTCACCGGCCAATGGGCTCCCCAGGCTCAAACGCACTCGAATACGCAACAACCACCGCAACAGCAACAACAAATGCTCAGCATGCCGGGCATGGATCGTCGCTTTTACCACGAGAATGATTCCACGACGTACATGTCCTACACAACCACCGGCACGTCAAATAACCTTATTTCGCCCGGCTTTGGACCGCCGGAGAACGCGTGGTCAGATATTGACATGAACACGCCGTCTAATTTCGACTCTCCAAACGATCCCCTCGATTCCTATTCTCAACGCCTCCAACCACCACCCAGAGTTTCGAGCAACTCCAAACACTCGCACGCCCACGCGCCCTCCCTCAGCCCGCACCAAGAGGCTCCTGATCCCATGAACGTCGACCGCCCGTCCATGCCAGGCCGCGCACAAACCGACCCCAGCGTCAAAACCCTCGGCTTCAAACCGTCAAACAAACCCCCATCGATCGTCAAATCCCAACCCCCAGTCAGCGACGAAGCCGAAAGCGACGACGACTTCGCCGCATCGGAGTCCAACCTCACCACCACCAACTCGAACAATTCCAAACACCCCCCTCCCTCCTCAACCAACACCAACACCACCACCCCCTCCAACCGCGGCCGCAAACGCCAACGCATCCCGCACACGGCCGTCGAGCGCCGCTACCGCGAAAACCTCAACGCGCACCTCGAGCGCCTCCGCCAAACCATCCCCTCGCTCGCCACCCGCCGCTCCTCCGCCGGCCTCACCATCCCCGCCATCCCCAACGCAACAAACCACCACCGCTGCAGCGAACCCACCCTCCTCCCTTCCTCGGCGGCCTCGGACGGCGCCAAGCCGAGTAAATGCGAGATTCTCAATGGTGCAATCGAGCATATCGGCGCGGTGGGCAGGGAGAATGCCGCGCTCAGAGAGGAGGTGAAGGATCTCAGGGCCAGGGTGGAGGATTTGCAGAGGTGGTATAGTGCTACGCTTAGGAATGCGGGTGGGGGGCAGGGGGTTGGGGTTGGGGGTGGGTTTGGTGGGTGATGTGGATTGATGGGATTGATAGGGTTGGAGGGATGTTGGAGTGGAGTGTTTGATGGGTTATGTCGTTTTTGGTTTGTGGTTTGTGGTTTTGATTACTTTGTTGCTTTGAGGTGCGGCTCCGACCCCGCTCTGGACGGCGAAGGGCACGAGGCAAGGGCAGAGCGAAGGTTATGGCGATGTGTTTTTGTTCCTGTTATCGGCACTCTCATCAACGAACGTTACTTTAGTGTGAGGGATCCGCCGCCACGGACGAATCGATTCTTGGAAGTTTGGGAGCCTGCTTGTCTCTTTCGATTAGGGCGTTTGGGAGGTGAATCGAACAGGACCGATCACGACAGAACGGGTCATTCAGCGAAATGCGGTAACGAAAGGGAAAGCACAGGAAGGAGGGTCGGTTTCTCCTTTTTCTTTTTTTTTTCTTTTTTTGTTGTTTCTCTGGAAGCATGGGGTCCTTTTTGGTGACCGCATAATGACTGTTTGGAATCAGTGTGGCGATGTACGGTAGTCTAGTTGAATGGTCAGGGTATGAAATGAATGGTATTGTAATGCCACCAAGCCTACCTACTTGCTCTATCTTCGGCGATAGATTATGTCTCTTTTTCATCTGTCCCTTTCCCATGTTCGTCTTCCATGTTCACGTTTCTACTTTCAGCTTTCATC
>MSJI02000148.1:0-23505 GCA_001931905.2 Cladosporium sp. IMV 00045
AAAAAAAAGAAGGGCCTGCTTATAGACATAACCCATTACGATCGATCAAGCACTTGCTTGATACCACAGGTCAGAAGACAAGCTTCGCTCAAGTGCTTAGCCCTACGAGATCGCCCGACGAGTGCTATATTCATTACGGCACCAACTCGCATAAAAATTCCCTGATCGTCCTCATGCCTCGAACATGCGTGTTGAGTCGATGTGACACCAGATCCATCCGAGATGATAGTTCAACCCATCGCAACCGTCGGAAGCTACTGCATCTCAATGCAATCCCATTACCCCCATGAAACGATTCGAAGACGCGTTAAGTCGGAAAGGGATACCATTAAAACCCCTTCTACCACCGGCCGCGTGGGTCTTTTGTGAGAATCTGATGGTTTGTCTCTTCCACGTCTTCAACCTTTGACGTCCCAGCATCCTCCCACTCCAACACAGTGACCTGCAGTTTGTTCGCTGAAAATGGCCTCCAAAGATGTCGACGTCGAAGCGTGCTTGACGCCCATCAGCCTCCCGCCTAAACCATGTCGTGCCATCGGCAACCCGGTAAGCAGATAGAAAAACACCAAGAAAAGAAAGCAACGCCCATCTTCCCCTCCCCTCCCCATCCGTTACCAACCCCAAACTGACCAACCCCACCTCAGTCCCCCCTAGCAATGGGCGGCTTCGCAACCACCCTCCTCACCCTCTCCCTCTCCATGATGGGTTTCCGCGGCGTGCACACCCAAACCGTGTTTGTCGGCGACCTCTGCTTCGCCGCAGGCATTGGCATGCTCATCTCCGCGCAGTGGGAGATTGTGCGCGGGAACACTTTCGCTTATACCGTGTTGAGCGCTTTTGGTAGGTCGCGCCCGACGGGCTTGCGGTGTGGATTGGTATGGTTGAAAGAATTCGGGATGATGGGCTGATTCGATGGTCTTCCGCCACTTGCGTGTAGGTCTGTTTTACGGCGGCTACGGAGCGACGCTCATTCCTGCCTTTGGCATCGTGGATCGTTACGGCGGGCAGACTGCTGAGTATTATAACGCGGTTGGATTCTTCGTCTTGAGTGAGTCCTGCCGTCCCACCATTTCCACCAACAGAAACGCATGCGTCTTGCTCGCGCAGGATGACAGCGCTGACATACTCTCCAGTCTGGGCCGTCCTAGACTTAATCTTCATCATCGCCTCTCTACGCATGTAAGCCCCATCCCTGTCCATCCCACTGCAAGCAATAAAACACAACCCCACTTACACCTCGTTCAGCAACATAACCACAATCCTCATCTTCGTCACAATCGAACTCTGCTTCAGCCTCGACGCGGCCTCCTACTTCGCGCTCGCCGACGGGCACGCAGCGGCCAGCACGGCTCTGCTCAAAGCCGCTGGGGCGTTTGGTTTTGTGTCCGGCTTGTTGGGCTTTTATGCCGTGGCGCAGGGGTTGTTTGTGGAGAGCTTGGGGGTTGAGCTGCCGATGGGGGATACGTCGAGGTTTTTCGCGGGGAGGGGGAGGAGGGAGAAGGTTGTTTGAGGGGGTTTTGGTGCGGGTGTGTTTGCGGTTGTAAGTTGGTGATCGGTGGGGAAATTGTGGTGAAGGTTGGGGGGTGTCTGAGAAACAAGACTTGGATTGTATGGATGAATCTGTCAGTAAATTATTGCAATGTGGCATTCAAAGAATTGAAACTGGTCATCAAACGTAATCTTCTGATTGATAACCGACTCTGGAGCGAAGATTTGGTAGCGAAAATGACCATGGCACAAAACAGCACCACAGCAGCTTCTACATGTATCCATGCATCAAAGCTATGTAAAATATGCTATTCGATTTCTCCGAAAGAAACACCCCCCATGAACTTTTTAATTGTTTCATCACGCCATTAAAAGAGAAGCAGCAACTGATCCAGCGTCTGAAGGCATCTACTTCAGCGCGCTGTTCAGCCTCCTCTCGTCCCTGAGAGACTTCATGAGCTTGATCGCCTCGTCAACGGGGATGAGCTCGCCCATCTTCTGAGTCTCAGGGATATCGCGGTTGCGGATGTTGACGGAGCGGCTGTCGCGCTCCTGCGCGCCGACCACCATGATCAGGTTGTACTGCGCGAGCTGGCCGGTGCGGATCTTCTTCTGCATCGTGTTGCCGCTGATGTCGATGTCGGCGTGGAAGTGGTGCGAGCGGAACTCCTTCTGCAGCTCCTCGCAGTAGTCATTGGCGGCGGCCATGACGGGGACGATGAGGATCTGGCGGGGAGAGAGCCAGAATGGCCACTTGCCGCCGAAGTGCTCGGTGAGAATGGCGATGAAGCGCTCGAATGAGCCGTAGATGGCGCGGTGGATCATGACGGGGCGGGCACAGCCGGGGGTGAGCTCGCGGCGGTAGTGGCCTTCATCCTTCTTCACGGCGCCGGAGTCGGCCTCGGCTGGGGGAGCGGAGCGGATGGCCAGCTTGTCCTCGGACTTGGCCTCGCCTTCCGCGGCCTTCTCAGCAGGCTTCTCGCCAGCCTTGCCAGCGGCCTTGTCCTCCTTGGCCTGAGCCTCGGCCTTAGCGGCAGCCTCTTCAGTACGGTACTCCAGGTTGAACTGCTGGGGAAGCTGGAAGTCGAGCTGGATGGTAGCGCACTGGAATTCACGTCTGAGGGCGTCGGAGATGGTGATGTCGATCTTGGGACCGTAGAAAGCACCGTCACCAGGGTTGAGCTCCCACTTGGTGCCAGTGGTCTCCTTGAACTCGTCGAGAGCCTTGGTGAGCTGAGCCTCAGCACGATCCCAGGTGGCAACGTCACCAAGGTGGTTCTCGGGTCTGGTGGACAACTTCATCTTGAAGGTGAAGCCAAAAAGGCCGTAAACGGCCTGGAGGAAGTCGAAAAGACCCTTGATCTCCTGCTCGACCTGAGCTTCGGTACAGAAGATGTGAGTGTCGTCTTGCATGAAACGGCGCACTCTGGTAAGACCAGTCAGGGCACCGGATGCCTCGTTACGGTGGAGAATGCCAAAGTCAGCAATGCGCATGGGCAGCTCGCGGTAGCTGCGATCTCTGTGGCTGAAGAGCAAGCAGTGGCCGGGGCAGTTCATGGGCTTGAGCGCCCACTGGTCCTTCTCGACCTCGAATGTGAACATGTCCTCGTGATAGTGCTGCCAGTGACCAGACTGCTTCCAGAGCGCAGAGTTGTACATGTTGGGAGAATTGACCTCCTGGTAGCCGCGGTTCCAGTACTCGTTACGGATGTATGATTGAAGGGCGTTGTAGATGATCATGCCGTGAGGGAGGAAGAAAGCGGAGCCGGGAGACATCTGGTGGAAGAAGAAGAGTTCCTGCTCCTGACCAATCTTGCGGTGGTCGCGCTTGGCCGCCTCTTCGAGCATGTGCTTGTGTTCGGCGAGAGCCTGGGAGATGTTAGTGAAACGTGCAACACGGCCTGAGCATACAATACACTTACCGCCTTGTCAGGGAAAGAAACACCGTAGATACGCTGTAGGCTGTCGTTCTTGGCGTCACCAAGGAAGTAGCTGGAGGAGTTCTTCATGATCTCGAAAGCCTTGATCCTGCCGGTGTGAGGGACGTGAGGACCTCTGCACAAATCAATGAGGGGACCGCATCGGTAGACAGTAGTGCTTGTGCCGTCGGGAATCTTGTCCGAAATGATGTGCTGCTTGTACTTGTTGTAGGCGAACATCTCGAGCAAGTCCTCCTTGGTCAACTCCAGACGCTCGAATGGCTGCTTCTCCTTGATCGCCTTCTCGGCGACCTGCTTCAGCGGCTTGTAGTCGGCGGCGGTAACGGCACCCTGCTCGGGCAGCGACATTTCGTAGTAGAAACCGTCCTCGACGGGAGGACCAATGCACAGCGAGCAGCCATAGTGTCTCTCGCAGGCCTCGCCGAGAATGTGAGCACTGCTGTGCCAGAAGACCTTCTTGCCCTCCGGGTGTTCGAAGTCCAGGAGCTCCAGCTTGCAGCTCTTCTCAAAAGGCCTCTCCAGGTCCCAGAGGTCACCGTCGACCTGCGCGATGACAGTGCGCTCGAACAAGCTCTTGGAAATCTCGCGAGCAATCGCGGCGGGGGTGGTCTCCCAGCTCTTGCCCTGCTTGACGGCACCGGAGGCGAGGGTGATCTCGATGTCCTCGCGAGGCTGCTTAGCAACCCACTCCTCCCTCTCGGCCTTTCTCTTGTCGAAGATGGCATTACGGGTAGCGAAGTACTCAGGCGGCGGGGTCATTTCTAGCGGCCTGCCGCTGCCCTCGTCCTTTTTGGCCTTGGGCGCCATGGTGGGAGAGTAGAGTCGAATGAAAGAGAGGGCGAAGGGACGGGCGACTGGTCGGGGGGGTTTGAATCGGGTTGCGCAGATATATCTGGGTAGGGCGAGGGGTCTTGAGAGGAGCATACAGAGGGAAATATAAGATAGAGAGAGGGCAAGAGTATGAGTGGAGGGGCTCAAAGTGGGTAGGGTAGCCAATGGATGCGCGCAGAGGACGCCGACGCCCGTCAAAAATATGCGAGTGACTCTTTCGCGCCTGAGTGAAGAATCAAGGGTTAGGGTTGAGTGGCGGACCTTCCCGCGTCTTCAGTCTCATGCCTTGCTTCAACCGCACGTCCATATAGGGCATCAAACAACATCAACTTCCTCACTAATACTACCTGTCCCAATCATATTCCATGTAGCTCAAGTCATTCCTCTACCATCTGTGTATCAATGCCATCATGAGAATCCTACCTTCATCCCTCATCACGGCGGGCTTACTGTTCGCCACAGCCCATGCTTCAACAGACCAGATCATCCTTGACGACCTCATCAATCATGCCAACGCAAAGCCCAAGAATGTTGCCATCATTGGTATGACCGTATCATAAATCCTAGTGTAGAGCATCACCTGACAATCTCTCCAGGAGCTGGCGCTGCTGGATCGTCGTCTGCCTATCATCTTTCCCAATTCGCTGAAGCATCAGACTTGCCAATCAACGTGACGATATTCGAGAAGAACACCCACATCGGAGGCCGCTCAACAACCGTAAAGGCCTACAACAATTCAAATCATCCAGTCGAGCTCGGTGCAAGCATATTCGTCGAAGTGAATCAGATCCTGGTAGATGCTGTGAAAGCGTTCAACCTGTCCACCGCATCGTTCACCAAAAGAGGCGAAGATGTTCCCGCAGCTGCCCTCGGTATCTGGGATGGCAAGTCTTTCGTCTTCACTCAGGAAAACGAAGGCGGCTGGTGGGATACCGCCAAGATGTTCTACCGATACGGTCTGTCCCCATTGCGCACTCTGAACCTGATGAAAGCCACTGTAGGCAAGTTTCTCAAGATGTACGACGGCCCGGTGTTCCCGTTCGCTTCTCTCACCCAAGCTGCCCAGGATGTCGGCCTTCTGGCAGTGACTGCAGCAACAGGCGAGGACTTTCTCCGAGAAAATAGTATTAGCAGCCTGTTTGCCAGGGAGATAATCCAGGCCAGCACCAGAGTCAACTATGCTCAAAACCTCGACAACTTTCATGGACTCGAGACGATGGTTTGCATGGCGAGCAGTGGTGCCATGTCAGTATCCGGCGGCAACTGGCAGATCTTTGCAAACATGGTTGCCTCTTCCAAATCAAGCATTATGCTCGAGACAGAAGTCACCAACATTGAGAGATCCGAAAGCGGTCACTTCCGAGTCGACACCAAAAGCCTGTCGCCGGAGACAGAGTCCCGAACGTTGGCATCTGAATTCGACGATGTGATCCTCGCAGCACCATTCCAATACTCCAACATCAACATCAACACCGACTCCATCCCCTTCCGCCGACCCGATGACTTCCCCTACGTCCAACTACACGTAACTCTCTTCACCTCGCCCCACCTCCTCTCTCCCGCCTTCTTCGACCTCCCACCCAACAAGCCCGCACCGCAAGTCATCATCACCACCCTGCCACAAGACGAACACCCTCCCTCCAACGCCACAGCCGGAAGCCCCGGATTCTACAGCATCAGCCTCCTCCGCGACATCATCAGCCCAATTACCGGCGAGCAGGAGTATGTGTACAAGATCTTCTCTCCGGCGCCGCCGAACAGCACGTTCCTTTCTGGCCTTCTTGGCGTGGAGCAGCAAGGCGATGAAATCAGTGAGGAAGATATCACATGGATCTACCGTAAGGTGTGGCATAGCTATCCGTATGAGTATCCCAGGGACTCTTTCGAGGATATCAGTCTGAGCGAGGGGATTTGGTATACGAGTGGGATTGAACGGTTTATTTCGACGATGGAGACGAGTGCTCTGATGGGGAAGAATGTGGCTAGATTGGTTGTTGATGGGTGGCTGAAGGATGGCAAGCTTAAGCAGATGGGCGGCGAGACGGTGGATGTGATAGATGGTATGTTTGATCCGAAGGCGATGTTTTGATGGACACCTTTGGCCGCTTCAAGCTTCAGTGCAAGGTAATTCACTTTCACGCTTCGGCTTCACATGTCTTCTTGTGTCTCTCATAGCGTCACTTCAGTTTGATTGGTCTGTCTTCTTTGCCATTCACGTGCGCAGTGAACTAGGATGGTCTGTGCGCGCCTTGCTGTCACTTCACCAAATACCTACTTTATTATACACGATTCTAGAAGTCGACTTCTTGCCTCCACCACCAACCTGACTTTCGGGTCGAGCTACCGACACCGAGACGCATCCCTTGACACTCAAGTCTCAACCTCCTCCACTTACCGGAGTTCGGTCAAGAGCACACGATACCGAACTGCGTTTTGCTGTCCTCATCTGTCCTAAACGCCCACTCTACGACTCGAAACTTCTCCCGCCAAAGCCGCGGTCGGGCAGTTCACGCCATGGAGTCAAGCAACAAACGCACTCTTGCACATCCTACCACATTCAACCAAGAAAATACGGTGACGCTTCTGATCGGGCCCGACAAGAAGGCTTTGATAGTCCACGAGTTCCGACTCGCCAGCTCGGAATTCTTCAAGACCGCAATGAAGAAGGAATGGGCTGAAGGTCAAACACGCACTGTCAGCTTCCTAGACGATGATCCCGACGACTTTGCTTATTACCTTGACTGGATGTATTTTGGGAATCTCCCAACTTCCATCTACGATGAGTACGATGTATCTCTGGATAAGGACACGGATGATACCTGGGAGCTCCTCGCCAGGCTTTACGTGCTCCGTGAACGCCTCTTGAACACGCCCTTCCGCAACGCTTTGATGATCGAGATTATCCGTATAGCGCTTGTGGCTGAGGAGTCCAGCTTCCCGTATTTCCCTGGTACATTTTCGGCTAACATAATTTACGCCGGGACTCCCGAACACTCTCCGGCCCGCCGCTTGTTTGTTGATATGAGTGTGAGATATGGTGGTGCACACTGGCACACTCGGGCTCTCAACCAGAAGTTCTTGTTCGATTTCATGCAGGCTGTCTACGGAGAGTTGAGCAAACGTGGATCCAGTTCGGTATGGCGAGGTACCCCGTTGAGGGCTGAAGACTACCTTGTCTGAAAATTGCTTGCCGTAAAGACCGGAACACACATGAGGTACTACAGTTAGCAAACTGCACTGCAATTCGTTTTCGCGAGGATTTCTAACACATTCATAGAAAGCTTCCGAATAGTCAAACAATCTCATGCTCATGCATTGGCTGGCAACTTAGACTTGCAACGGAGTCTTTATCTCTGTCTTGGTGAAGGAGCTCAGGCGGCGACGAGGCAGCACGTCTTCTTCTTCATCCTGTTTCCCTTTTTATCGAGCTCAGGAGTGATGCGGTCTGCTTGAGCAGCCAGTGAAGATTGACACAGGGAAGACGGCACTCAAACAGTTTTTTCAGACTAGCGGTCTTGGTTCGTTAATGATTTTTCATGCTCGAGTCTAGGGTCATGGAATCCCAGCTTTTCTTCTCTTGTTATCAAAAAGCAAACTCTGCCTTAATGCGATGAACTACTCATACAGTCAGATGAACTACTCATACAGTCTCAAAATGAGTATCACCAGAGTTCACGTGTTCTATCGAAGCAAAATCGCCCAAAGAGGATATCCAACCAGCCACTCAAAGAGCACTCGAGCCCCTTCTCCCACCCTTCGTTCGATTCAACTCAGCCACATCCTCAAAGATGTAGTCCAGACATTCAGGATGCGTCTCAATCTCACCAGACATCTGATCATCGCACGCGATAACAATGATTCCATCTTCCTCGATCACGTAGCCACCGTACTTCTTCACAATCGACGCATGCGGTCGCTGCAACGCTGCTGCTTCCAGACTAGGATATTTCGACACGATTCTGGCTGACTCGGGTATCGGAACCGTATAGTTTACAATGGACACATCGCTTGGCAAGTTTGCTGGATCATGGAAGGTGATTGTCATGGCTTCTTTGTCTTTTTCTTCGAGAATGGTGCATAGGTTGTCGGTGCAGGCCAGCACAACCGTGTTGTTTTCCTCGATCACGTAGCCGCCGTACTTTTTCTCTAATGCAGAGTCTGGCCATTTGAGGACTTCTTCGCATAGGGACGGCCAGTCAGGGCAGATTGCTGCTGATGACGGGATGGGAATGGTGTAGTGGCTGATCGACATGGTGCTTTGAAACGATGGGAATGTGTCGAATGCAGGTAAGATGGACTGCAACATCCAAAGGAGGGACAGGACAATCCTGCTTACATGTATTCGCCTCAAACAAAAGCGTCTAGTCTATGTATGAGTGACGTCGTTAGCATGAGCAACTGCATAGCTGCTCGCGAAACGAGTAACAAGCGAGTGGTCTTTGCATGATCTAGACCCTCCATCTATGGATTCCTGCAATTACTAGCCATTTAGCCGCTCGTAGCACTCTGGTTGCAAGGCAGTTCATGGAAGCTGTTTTCTTCAGATCGAGACCGTCTAAATTCCTGCGCATCCTTCGCGTGGCCGCTATGCCCTGCTACCTCCTAAAGTCGACTATTTAGGTATGCAGATAGCTCGCCTGACTCCACCTGGCCAACAATGACGCAAGTCTTTCTGACTTGCGGGCCTCTGTGACAATACGACATGGTTAAGAGTGCAAAAGCATAGCTGCTTGTTCACTTGTTATTCGCAAAATGAGAGCTCGACGTTGGCCATAGCAAGCAATACATAATTTTTCATAGAGTGGAGTCAGTTCACCAATTCCCTACAACTGCTAACGTACAGCGATGATTGTCCGAGAAAAAGATATCTCAATATCGGAAATCCAACCTTGGTCGACGGTACCCTTTCAAGTGCCAAGACGACGGCCTCACTCAGCAAGCTTGCACTCCACGACAGCAAACCTACCCACACTCTGGCTCTCCCATACCTTCTCGACAACCAATCCAGCCTCTCCCGCCAACTTCCCAAATCCCTCCTTCGTCCGTTCTTTGCCACCAATGCAAAGCATCAGCATATCTTGAAGCCCCATCAACCCACTAGTGTCCTGCCCCGGATCCTCCGGCAACAAGCTCTCGACGATCAACACCCTCGAGTCAGCCGCCATGGCCGGGACGATGTTGCAGAGGATCTGCACGCACACCTCGTCCGGCCAATCGTGGAGACAAGCGCGGATGTGGTAGACTTTGGCGCCTTTGAGGGGGTTTGACGTGAAGAAGTCGTGGGACTGGAGCTGTACGTCTGAGGGAAGGCTTTGGTTCTGGCGTTTGGCTACGGCTAAGACGTTAGGGAGCTCTTGGAGGACGAAACTGGAGGCTGGCAGGTCGGGGTGAGCAGCCAAAATGGCCGAGATTGCATGGCCGTATCCGCCGCCGACGTCGACGAAGAGCGGTCTCTCTGGGTCTGGATCGGCCAGTCGCTCCCAGGGATAGATTCCAGTGAAAGGTCGGAAGCCTTCAGCTGCGGCAAGGATGCGAGAGAAAACGGCCAGTTGCTCGGGTTGCTTGGCTAGAGTCTCGAAGAACTGCACTCCCTCCGTACCATGGCGGTAGGTCAGCGGATTGTAGGTCTTCGCCTTGTCGCCCGACGGCTCAGCTGCGCATGCAGCATTGTTGTGTTGCAGCCAATCGGGAAGGAGGATCAAGGGAGCGAGGCCTGTGTCATAGCCGAAAGAGAACCAATCTGAAGCCAAGTTCTGCGGCTGCGTCCAAGCGACGGAAATGTGGGTGTGTTGAAAGACCTGGCAGTGAGAGTTGTAGGACAGAAAGCCAGTGCTGACAGCTGTTCGAAGGAGCCTCTCGGCCAAACTCTGCTGGGCGCTCACTGCCTCTGCTATCGATGCTGCTGTGGCGCCTTCAGGGTATGGGATGGCTTGGAGTGCTTTCAAATGAACCAGTGTTCGAATGACAGCAGCGCCCAGAACCTCGCTTGTCAAAGAGAGAGTAAAGTCCATGGGTGTTTGGGCAGTTGCGATCAACGCCTTGGCTTTGACGATAATCTCAGGCTCAGGTGCAAAAAGCTGCTGTTGGTTCGGCTCGAACGTCTTGCTCAGCACCTGGATCTCGTTTGCCAGCTGTGCAAGGTTGGCGCGGATGGTTGCAACATCTTCAGGGGGTCGCTGAGGGTTGTCCATGGTGAATACAGTTGTTTCTGCCGGTGGTCGAGCAAGTGGAACTATGTCGGTGGTGATGTTAATGCTTGAAAAGTGGCAATTGAATCAAGACCATGTTTCGTTCTTATGTACCACTTGTCTCCGACGAAGTCACAGCCATGTCAACGATTGACATGCGTATCACCGAGTGTTAACCACGAACCGGTAAACCGAAACGTATTCAGCTCGGGCATATCTCACGGGCAGGCAGCAGTTCCCAGTCGTGCTATCCACGCGCATGTGGTGTGATCTGTGTGTCGACAATATCCTCGAAAGCTCGTCGTGAATTCTTGGCCGAGACGCCGGTCACATTAACCGGACAGTAGAGCAGCCAATGTGCATTGCTCAAGTATATTAGAAGGATTCGGAGGTTCCCGAAAGGATTCGCACTACCTCCGGTAGCATCGCTTCGCTCGTTAAGTCCGAAGAAATCATCGGAGATACTAAACCAATCTCAACAGTCTACCAATCCAAGCAGTGCCCCCAAGCGTGGCACTAACGCCGGTGAAGACGACCAGTAACCCATACCCACTTCCATACGCGAAACCAGCCTGGCCTTTCCAAGTATCCAGACTCAGCAGCCTCTCACTCAATGGACCGGAGATGACCGCTCCAATCCCCTTCCCAGCAGCCATCAACGCCACCACAATACTAACGTCAACACTGCCGTTTTTCTCGAAACGCTGTATCGCATTCGCACAACCTGACCACGTGCATGAGAAGGCGCCACCAAAGCAGCCAAAGAGTATGGCGAAAACGTAGAGCATCGCTTGAGAGGACGTCAGACCCCAGAAGATGAACACCGAGATCATCTGGCCGATTGTACAGGTCAGGATGGCGACTGAGACGTGGAAGCGATCGACCAGCGAGCCTATGAAAATGGCGCCGAAGGAGAATGCTATGTGGAAGAGCGCCAGAGCAAGGGGACCGGAGAAGGATGGGAGGCCGAGCGACGAGGCGAAAGATGGAATGTAGAGCGTTGGGAGGAAGAAGCCTAGGGATTGAAGGATATTGCCGGATTGGAATATCCAGAATGGGATGTGTTTCAGGAAGGAGATTTCGATGGGGCGGAAGCTGCTAGCACTGGTGATGGGGAGGCGTGGGCGGATGAAATACAGACATGGCGAAGCTAACACGGCAAGAGTGACGGCATATACGCGCAAGGTCGTGCGGTAGCCATACGAGTTCAGAAGCCACTGCAAAATGAAGGGGAGGACGGTACCTCCGATGCCAGTGCCAGCCCACATGATCCCAAATGCCAGACCGCGGCGTTGGACGAACCACTCGGCTATCATAGACATGGCTGGAAAATAGGCAACTAGTCCTCCCAAGGCATACATGACGCCTTGAGTGCCAATTAAGCTTGGGATATCGTTGCAGAAGGAGGCCGCGATCAGACCGGCGACCATGATCACAAGACCTACGCAACTAGCGCGGCGACGGTAGCGAGGCCAGCGTTGCACGGCAAGAGCAATGAAGGGCGCCGCGAAGTACAATATGCCAGTCTCTGTGGTGCCAATACTTGCGCTGCCGCCCTGAGAGGCGAAAGGTTCGTGCTGGTCATAGTAGGCTTCGAAGATTCCAAACTAAAGACGAGCCGTGTCAATATCTTGCCGTGGACGTTGGTATGGCGTGACGGTGACTTACGGCAAATGGGAAACCCCATACCAACGCCTCGAGACCGACGCATGCGGCGAGGAATAGATACGCATCTTTGCCCGAATCAGCCGGCGCAAGAGCCTGGAAGTCTCCATGTGGCTGTTCTTCGTGGTTCTCTTGTAGGCCAGTGTCGGCACCGAGGGTCGTCAGCTCTTGCGCAGAGGTGGCTGTAGATGCCATGTTGGGGTCTGGCCTTAGATGGCAAGGTTTGAAAACTGTGATGAAGTGACAGTCAGGTCCACGAATGGATTTGAAGATGAGAGACTCAGGACTTGGTGGATAGAGCAGGCAATTGTGGGGACATCACAGGGCGCCCATGTGGAGGGGCACCTCTTAGGGCAATCTCAGTATCTCCACAAGAGGCGATAAAACCCATTCGCGAAGATATGGAGATACTCAATGAAGTAAAATCCAAGGAAACTGATGATAGATTACAAATCCACGAACCTTTTCCCAAAAGCCGTATTGGTGGTGTTGACTAAAATACAGGGTATATTCCAAAGCCCAATCCAGCCCCGTCCGTGATCCCTTTTCAGTCGTTTCCAAATGAAAGAGAAAATCCCTTGTATCCCAAACGTAGCTCGCTCGAACGCAATAAATAGCACAATAAATCGTAGACATTAAAATGAGAGATATTAGGAAAAGGCGACCAGATGTTGCGGTCGGGAAAGAGATCGTGTAACCAGAATTCACCAGCATTTGAGTCCGGAGTACCAAGACTTCTTGGGCGGCGGCGGAAGTTCCTTTTGGAGTGTATCACTCGGCGCGGCGGCATTTTGGTCGGTTTGAGGGTTGCTGCGCGCGGTCGGTGGTGGCAGTTGAGGCATAATCCCGGCGGCGGCGTTCTTTCGCGCTTCTACCACGCGACGGACAATGACTGCAGGAGGTCGAGTTAGTGCCAAAATCAGGGAAGCAGCAGTCCATGGAACATACGCGCAAAAGTCTCCTCGATGTTCACCATCTCCCTGGCGCTCGTCTCCATGAAGCCGAAATTGCGTTGTCTGCTCCATTCCAGTCCTTCTCTTGCGCCGACCTGCCTGTGGCTCTGCAAATCGCATTTGTTACCAGCGACGATGCATACGGGTAGGATCTCGCCTTGCTCTGCTCGGCCCTCTCTCTCAATCTCAATCATCTGGGTGAAATACTCCAGCGCTTCGAGGGTGCTCGGTTGCGTGATATCGTAGACGAGGAGGAAGGCGTCGCATTTCAAGTTGGCTTGCGACCAGAGGCCGCGGTATTCTTCCTGCCCGGCGGTGTCGGTAAGGCGGAGGGAGTATGTCGTGCCATCGATGGTGCGGGTCACAGAGTAGGAGTCTTCTATAGTTGGATCGTACCTGCGAGTAATGCCTGTTAGAAGCTAATGCGCGAAGGAGAATTGGCGCGAAAGACGTACTCATGCGTCCATTGGCTGCGCACCAAGCGCAATGTGATTGAGGACTTGCCACATCCACCATCTCCACACACCGTGATAGTCACTCTGTGAGAATCGTCCATGATGTCGCGCGCTCAGTCGGACGGACCTCTTGGCAAGCAGCTCGTCGCAAACCGTTCCGTAGGTCAGCGACAATGGTCTCTTGGGCGCGGGTTGGCACTCGGTGCTCTCTTCAACCGCTGCGTAGGCGCACAAAGGCGGCTACTCCGTCGCACAAACGCGACCAAGTGATGAAGGCCGCGGAGCGTCGCGCAACAGATAGACCCGTACCGAAGGAGGAATCGCTGCACAGACAGTAGGGCCTGGGGATGTGAAAGATCGCGACCCCTGCAAGCAATCAAGCCAGGGTCTCGGGGAGATCAGCCGACAACAAGATGTGGGTTAGGAATGAGTTGCAGTGATATTGGAGTCTTTCTGAGATTCTCTGCTTGAAGTGGAGTGTGAAGAACGGACTCAAGGGACGCGCAAGGAGGAGGAAAACCGGTGGCAGAGGCCTTGCACGCCATGTCATTTGGGTCGGCGGAGGGATTTGGGTTTGTAACGGTCTTGTTCTGGAAATGCCGGACGCCCAAATGTTTGGTAGACTTTGGTTGAGCAAGAGCTTCGCCCAAGCTCATGGCCAATCGATCTTTCTTTCGTCACATTCACAAGTCATGCCAGTCTCCATCAGTTCCATTCAGATTCTCGAGATGTCAACTGCCGCGATTATGAAGCCTGATTCCATTGAACTCATAGAGTCATCGCCCTTGCATGGAATTAAACGCGAAGAACTGGTGTAGGTGAACCTAAGATAAGCAAAACTATCAAACACTCCAAACTCATGGTCCCCATCAAAATCAAGTGAATTCGATACTATGTATCGAATTCACTCAATTGCAGCACGTAGCCGATCAACATTACATGCAAGGCATTCGCAATTGCTTCATCATTGTTTGGATCCTTCGGTCCACATTTAACGAAACGGAGATCGTTGGTACATTTGATGAGAGCCTCCTAGAAATGTTACCGAAGGTTGCTTGACAGACACAAGGCCTCAGTTCGCCGGACATCGTCAAACGAAAGATGGCAGTGAGTGCCATGGGGGAAACACATGTAGAGAACGAACTTGTGGATTTGAAAGGCCAACGTCTGATGATGAATTGGGCGTCGTTTCGAGCTGCATGTGTATACATGTAGGTGATTCCACGCATCCCAGTGATCAAGCTCATCCGACCTGGGTCAACCATCCTCACGATCCATTGTATCCTCGATGGGCTAAAGGGCAATAGTGTCATTACTTGCGCGATTCCCAAGTCTCAGACCCTGCTATACCAACGCTTTGTGGGTGAGCAAGAAGCGTAGAACGTCCTGCAAAGATGACTGATAAAGTACATTCCGAAGTGTAGCGCATCTCCGACCAGTCCAGATCTAGGCATGGCGCGATATGTGTAGGGCAGCACCATAAGGACGAGTTACCTGGCCATGCCGCTGAAGAAGTTGGTGAAGTTCCTCTATATAGATATGAAGATTCTCCCCCGCATCTCGAGGTCTATAAGCATGGTAATAGTGAGGGGAAAGCTCAGAGCTGCTTTCCATGATTGAAGTAATAATAGGAGGCAGCGAAAACGAGTGTGTATCAAGTGCCGAATGGTCTGACCACCGCGCGCGATTCATTTCTCCGCAATTCTTTCCGCGAGACACATCTTTGACCGTCATGTGGCTATCAAGTTTGAGCGTTCGGACTTTGCACACCGTATCACGACTCGATCGTGCAGGGTGAGAAGTGCAGTGATATTTGTGTGACTTGAGCTGACGCTGTTCTTGACCCTTTCTTATTTAAATCACTCTTCGTATTTCTCTCTTCGAAGGTACACCGCTCGAAAAGCTGAAAAGATGACCTAGGATTCCCACTCGTTCTTCACGGTAATCACCAAGTGGTGGACACCCCACTGCCTCCCAAGGCCGAACTACTCGAAGGAAATGATATGGCGTGTTTGAGATTGAGATAGTGCAGAGGACGAAGCATGCCATTCGCTCGCTAAATCAAATGTCGTATACGCGCCGTTGCGAACCGAGTCCTAGCGTTGAATTCCAGGGGCAAGGATCGCCCTCGAGCTGCTCTTGTCACCTCGGCGCGTATCAAGCATCTGAATGCGAAACCCACCTCAGTCCTTCACCTCCCTTGCTGTGCTGTGCTTCACTTTCGGCGCGGTTTCGTGCTCTTGTCACTCCTTACCATACACTCTCTCACCGCAGTCGCTCTTTGCAGCTCTCGAAGCATCAACAAAACCAACCAATCGTCACTCATTCGAAAAGCATTCAGGCTGGTCCTGCTTGCGCTACACATACAACACTTGACCCTTTTACACACAAACCCACGACACCGACGACATGTTCAAACTCTTCTCTACAGCCGCCACTGCGGCGTTGCTTGCCACTCAAGCCTTCTCGCAGACATTCTCCGACTGTAACCCGACCAAGGGCGACACATGCCCCGACAACCCTGCTCTGGGCACGACTTTCAACTATCAGTTCAACGATTCCATGGCTGAAATGGATACCAACTACTTCAACGTCACCGCAGGTGCCAAATTGATCGATTTCACGAAAGAGGGAACCGAATTTGGCATGTACAAGCAGGGTGACTCCGTCACTGTCAGAACCAACTTCTACATCTTCTACGGCCGCGTCGAGGCCATAATCCAAGCTGCGCCCGGCCAGGGTGTCATTTCTACCGTCAACTTGCTCTCGGATGACTTGGACGAGATCGATTGGGAGGTCCTTGGTGGAGTCACGAATGAGGTTTACAACAACTGGTACGGCAAGGGCGACCGCGAGCAGAGCAACGGCGAGGAACCCCCGCTTGAAAATGCCATGGACGACTACCACAACTACACTGTCATCTGGACCGAGGAGAAGCTGGAATTCTGGCTTGATGACAAGAATGTCCGCACTGTCGAAGCTGCCGGACCAGGCCAGTACCCGCAGACTCCTTGCTTCATCAATCTGAGTCTCTGGGCTGGTGGCGACCCTGATAACGAGCCAGGTGTCGTTGCTTGGGCTGGTGGCGAGACCGACTATTCTGCTGGGTACGTAGCCTTCACAGCTTTGCAGTCGCAACAATTTGCTAACAGAGAAGCAGACCGTACATCATGAAGGTCAAGAGCTTGTACGTCGAGGACGGCCACAAGAACGCCAGCTCTTACCGTTACACCGATGAATCCGGTAGCCACGACAGCATCGAAGTGACCAAGTATGTCCACTCTTCCTGTCAAGCATGCTTAAAAAACAGCTAACCAGTCCTCTCCAGTGGCGAATCCGCAGCCTACAAAGAGCTGAACAAGCTCTCCACAGTCCAGAAGGCCGAGAAGAAGTGGACCGGCCTCTCCGACACCGCCAAGATTGCCATTGGCGGTAGCATTGGCGGCGTCGTCCTCCTTGTCGTCATCATCTACACTTTCGTCTGCATCACCCAGCGCAAGAAGGGCCGCGCTGAGCGCGAGATGCACGACAAGGAATGGGCGGCTCACGAGGACGAGCTCACGGCTTACAGGCAGAAGATGGCCAGGGGTGACTTTGCTATCAGTCACCTCGGGCACGGCGAGCAGAAGTTCCGATTTGAGAGTTGAGACGTCAATGGCTGACACAGGTGGTGGATGCATTTCTGCGAGACGAAGATTTTGCCCTTTTGCTTGAATAACGCTTGTTCATGAGATACCTTTTACTTCAAGATTTTGAAACCTTCATTGTTGGACCCTCGAATCTTCAGTAGCGACATCGTCTACGACTTCTCATCACTAACACTGGCTTTTGCGTGTAGGTATGCATGAGTCGCCAAAAAGATATATTAACAGAGTGGCTGTTGCTCTTAGCTGCGAACAAAGTTGTAGCCTTGGGATAAGCTTATTTCAACATTACTTGGAGCAAAGGTGGACTTCAGCAAGCTTCAGCATTTCCCAAAGGATGAAGACTACGGACTTGCGATGAACACAGACAATCGTATGCAAAACGGGGCTCACATGCGCTGTGGCTGCACCATGCACGTCAGCACGCCTTACTAGATATGGAATTGGTGCTTGACCAAGCGATGCTGGAAGCTGAGTCTCGGTTTCAGGAGCTGCGAACCTGGAGTCCCCACCCCCGAATCGATTGTGCAGGACTCGCTACATCGAAGAGTCATGCTGAAGATCCCGCAAGATGGGTTTCTTTCGCAGACTGGCTGGACGCAAGGCTTCGTCGGGCGCTCATTCTCCTCCCAGATCTTCGCAGAAACCCATCGGCGACACACCAGGCCATGCGGATTCTGTACGCTTTCAAAGCTCTCAGACCCCAGGCTCAGATGTGAAACAGCAGGTAATGCCGCCGGAAACCCAGGCAGGGCAGACTTCGACTGGGCGCAGGGGACATATTTACGACAGCGTCAAACTGGATGGAGAGACTAGAGGACACCTTGGAGATGTTTTTGGAAACGTGACTTACAATTTCGGGACCATCCGCTCGGTCGACAAAAGCGAAGGAACCAACGAACGAGAAGAGAAAGAAGATCCTCTTAATAAGAGGAAGCGACTCGAGTTGCTGAGAGCGCTTGAGTTCAGTGCTATGAGCTCCCGCCTGGCGTCTATCAGTCCAGCTCATGCCAAAACCTGCGATTGGCTAGTCAACACAACCGAGTTCAAACGATGGCAAGATCAGAGCCATCGAACCGAAAATCATGGCGTGCTCTGGATCAAAGGTAATCCTGGCGCCGGGAAGTCGACACTGATGAGGTTTGTTCTCGGTGTTGCAGAGGAGCGAGAGTCCACCGACGTCGTTGTATCATATTTCTTCAACGCGAGGGGCCATGCGCTCGAGAGGTCCACGGAAGGTCTGTTCAGATCTCTACTGCATCAAATTCTGAGCAAAGTTCCGCGTCTCTTCTCGGCTCGTTTTCATATCCTGCAAGAGACCTGGCCTATTCCGACGCTTGAGAATATGCTCCGAGCCAGTTTGCTGTCGTTAAATGCAGACGAGCATATTGTCTGCTACATTGATGCACTTGATGAATGCACACAAGACGAAATCCGCGATGCGGTCACCTTTTTTGAAGAAGTGAGCAATCTCGCCGTCTCTCGAGGGCTACATGTATCGATCTGCCTGTCCAGTCGACATTACCCACATATTACAATGCAGAAACATGAAGAGCTCAGGCTGGATGACCAGAGCGAGCATCTCCAGGATATCGCAAGCTACTTGAAAAGCAACCTGGGCCGGCTCGCCGTTCCTCAAACTGTGCAAGATGAGATCCAAGAAAACATACAGTGCCGATGCTCTGGCATCTTCCTTTGGGTCGTACTCGTGATCAAAATTCTCAAAGAAGGCCACGACGGGGGTGCCTCATTTACCGAGCTAATTGCTTCCTTGAAGGCAGTACCGGAAAAGCTTCAGGACATATTCGCCAGCATACTTCACAAGTCAGGCCCTCAAACAATATCGGCTCTGAAATGGGTCCTCTACGCCAGAAAACCTATGCGGACGATAGAGCTGTACTTCGCTATAAGGACAAGCACGAACGAGCTGTCTTTGGGGGAGTGGAATCAAGAAAATGTTGATCTGCCCAGCATGGAGCGGTTCATCCTTCGCTCTGCACGAGGACTCGTTGAACTAGTGAGAAACAGCAACCCGCATCACACGCGTACGCAATTTATTCACGAATCGGTCAGAGAACATCTTCTCAAAGGTGGTTTGGCCGACCTGACCATGGATGGCCAACTCACCTTCGAGGCTCGCACCCATGCTCAACTGGCTGAATGCTGCCTGTCATACATTCATCTTGACTTGCCGACTTATCTTAAATTGGTTAATTGTGCCTATGTCAAGCTGTCCGATGACGAGCAGCCAGGGGTTGATGAGTCGCCGCCAGTGACTCTTCAATTCCCCTTCATTGGATATGCTATCTCTCATGTTCTTTGCCATCTGGAACTGGCTTATGGTGGCGGCGCTCTTAAAATTGAGATCCTTGACAGGGTCCCAGTCAAGCTTGTGATATCCAGCCGGGGACTTCTTTGGGTATCATACGACGTGCCGAACGTTTTATGTGTTCAGACTACCACCTTGTTGTATGTGCTACTGGAAGACAAACATCACTCTCTTGCAAAGGGATTGCTCGAATATCGCATGCAGATCGAATGTTCCCAATTGTCGAGTTCCCAAAAGACTGGGGAATCCAATATAATGTTTGATGTCAATGCATTGTGTGGTGCCTACAACGACAACGCACTAGTGTCAGCGGCAGCATATGGAGATTCCTCGCTCGTGCGATTAATATTGGACTTGGGCGCAGAAGTCAACAGACAAGGCGGGAACTCTGGAAGTCCACTTGTCGCCGCAGTAAGAAGTCAACGCGAAGACAACGTTCAACTGCTGTTGAAACGTGGTGCGAATGTCGACGCCGAGACGTACAATGGGGTAAATGCACTAGTAAGTGCAATCACCAGCAACTCGGTCCGTCTTGTCAGCTTGCTGTTGGAACACGGTTCTGATGCCAGTTCTGTCATAGGACCATATGGCAGTGCACTAGGATCTGCGATCCGCTACAAAAATCTATACAGAAAGTTCGATACTCAAGACCGCATTGTCCGGCTATTACTGGCACACGGCGCCAAAGTCAATTCTTGGACATTGGAAAGCCCGTTGTGGATCGCTGCTAGTCTTCGTGACACAGATATGATGCAGCTTATGCTGGATCATGGTGCTGATGTAGACTCGCGGGACTGCGAGCACTCGATGACCCCTCTTTATATGGTCGCATCAGGCACGACGCGTCATGGAGCTGAACGGTCCTCGGAAAGCCAGCTCTCAGCGATGAAAATACTCTTGGAAAGTGGCGCAGACATGAATGCTACGTGCGAGCCTTATGGCACACCATTGATCACAGCAATCGCAGAGTACCAGCTCGACGCTGCAAAGACTTTGTTAGCGTATGGAGCAGACATTCATCACAGAAGCAGGTACGGAACAGCATTGGATGTTGCTCTTGACGAACAGCTCACCGAAATATTGCGAACGTTGTGGGATGCCAGCTTTCACGACATCGACCTAGCAAAGCGAGGGCTTTGTCACAACGATACCACTAAGCTTTGGGACGATACAAGATCCGAAAACAACGGTCATCCTCGAAGGCGACCCCCGCAGAGTACAGACAAATACCAGAGATTCCTTGCAGCTCGCGACAGTATGGACGGACTATACACTCTTGGTGACTACCAGTCTAATTGCCGCGGCGAAAGACATACCGGATGCGTTGAACATCGTTTTGATTCACAGACGCAATTGAGCGACTCTGGTGACTCAACATTCGAAAGAACCACCTCTTCTGGCGAGGAAGTCATCGTTCGAGAAGTCCCTGTCGTGACCAAAATGATTCGCTCTCGATCACAGAGTCGAGCCTACATCCCTATCAAGCCAGTTTGGAGCAATTCCAAACGCTCTCGTGCCAGCACGATATAGTAGAGAACTTTGAGTGCAACAAGCACGATGATCATTCTGAGATATAACCTCAAGACTTCCTGGGCCAACTTGTCTGTATATTTGCGGCTCAATTTACAGGTATATGTATGTGGCCAAATCTCGTGAACAACGCGAAAAGCCCAACATACCATCAGATCATCTCATACCATTCGTGTCCGGCGCTCATTCAAATGACATTCTTCAGCTCCTGCCCAGCAATAAACTTCCTCAAATTCTCCGCGACCAATTGCTCAGCACCCTGCGGCCTTCCACCCGCTGCGTGGGGGCTGAGAATTACATTCTTCTGCTTGTACAGCGGCGAGCTACCGGGCAAAGGCTCCGTCTCGAAAACATCCAAGGCCGCGCCGCCAATCTCGCCATTGTTCAATGCAGCATCCAGAGCGGCCTCGTCAACGGTAGTACCGCGTCCGACATTCACAACCCATGCATGGCGGGGCAGGAGCTTCAATCTTTCGGCGTTGAGGGCGTGCTTGGTCGAGTCTGAGCCGGGGAGGATCATGACCAAAGCGTCGACGTTGGGCAGGAGAGAAGGCAGGTCTTTCTCAGCGTGGATCTCGATTCCGTTGCGGACGCCTGCATGGCGAGCCAGACCCGTCACGTTCGCTCCGAGAGCGGTCAGAGAGGGTGTGAGCTTCTTGGCAATGTTGCCGAAACCCCAGACCAACACGTTCGCATCGCGCAGTGTGGTGAAAGCGTCCTTGGGCCTGTCGGGCTGAGGACCTCCGAGGTGACCGGGCCACTTGCCCTGAGTCTGGTAGTCGCGCATTTCGTGGAACTTGCGAGCGGAAGCGAGGAGGAGACCGAGCGTGTGCTCGGCGACAGTGGCGTCGTGCAGGCCGGAGCCGGTTGTGATTGTGACTTTCTTGGGGTCGAAGCCGGCACCCAGGACGTCGTTGGGGCCTGCCGCGAGTGATTGGATCCATTTGAGTTGCTTCATGTTGGCGGCGGCGTGCTTGAGGTTGGTGGGGGTGTTGGTCCAGGTGACCAGGACGGTGGCATCGAGGTGCTCGGCAGGGATTTCTTTGGAAACATCGTAGGCGACCAGGTCGACGGAGAAACCCTCCAGGCTCTGCACGACGAGAACTAGTGAGGTTGGGTAGAGGAGTTTCATCTTGTGTGTTTTGGTGGGGGTACTCTGTTTTGCCGGGGCTACTGCTGGTGTGGGCGATGTGAACGGCGGGTTGATGAGATGTCCAGAGAGCAATTGAGCACGATCGGTTCCTTTTTGGAGGGCCTGAGACTGGGATATACTGGACATGCCACCGTCGGGGACTGGAGTGGGGGGTGGGGTTCATATACAGTCTTGAGTGCGTGCTCACGCAATATTCGGAAGATTTGCCTTTGCTCGCTGTCCCTCCTTCGCTCCTGGCAGTGAGGTCAGGCCGAGCAGTAGCCGACGAGGGTGGTGTCTTTACACCAAGGTGGGTATTGGTCGGTTTGAGTTTAGATGGCAAACGACTAACGGCATTCCCGCCAATGGGTATGGAACATTCTGTCTTCGCGATCACTAGCGCATCAATTCATCCGTTTATCGATAGGCGATTGAGAGGAGCTCTTGTCGCTTCGAACGCCGAGCCCTTTCACGCGAACGGCAACGCTGAGCTTTTGACGATCTTTCTTCTTGCCATGGCCGCTTGTTGAAATCGGGCCTTTTAAAGAGAAGCAACGGGGCGGGACTTCATCATAGTCATCTTCAAATATGTGTCTTTGCCAGACGTCCTTGTTACAAAAAAAATCCTTTCCTGACCAGTAGACATCCAACAGTCTTAGACCACTTCGCCAAGTTGTTGAATTTCTCCAAAAACATGAATGATTTGGAATTGCTGATATCTAGTCTACTCGTTACAACCACTCGTCAACATCGTAAAATACAAACTGACCATCATCAAACTCAGGAGCGTTATGGTTGGTCTCCGTTGTACAATCGAAAGCCAGCAGCAACCATCGCATCACCATCTACGCCAACCCTAAAACATAGCACCACCAAGCAGCGCGCCGCCAAGCAAACCACCTCCAATCGCCAGAGGCATGCCATATCCACCTCTGCGGTATGGCCTACCATAAGGCATACCCGGTCTGGTGTACATCCCAGGCGGGGCAAACATGCCTCCTCCATAGCCAGGGCCGTACATGCCGCGTCCGTACATGCCGCCTGGAATACCGCCCATTCCGCCACTACCGTATGGACTGACTCCGTAGCCTCCGGGATAGTGAGATGAGCCACGATACTGCGGCGGCTGCAGCCATACGTCTTGACCGTCGCGGTCGCGACCGATGAGCTGTGGCTGGCCTGTCTGTAATGCCTTGTCCATGGCTTGTCTGATCGCGAGGTGCTTCTGGTAAAGCTCTCGCTCTCTTTCGTCGCGACGCGCGCGCTCTTGTTCGCGCTCTTCGTGTGTGGTGCCTGTGATCTTGTCTTTCATGCGACGGCCCAAGGACTTCTTGCCTTTATCCTTGCCTT
>MSJI02000149.1:2554-27689 GCA_001931905.2 Cladosporium sp. IMV 00045
TCCCCCCCATCTACTTCCCAGCCATAACATCCACATACCTACCCCCCTTCTTCTTTCCCCCCTTCACCGTCCCCTTCTTGCCCGCACCAGCACCAGGCGGCCCACCGAGCAAATCGTCCAAACTGCTCGCATTGCTAAGCGAGCTGCTCGGACGCGGAGGCGGCATCAAATTGCCCGCTGCGCCGGGGCCGTTCAGCGCGCTCGGGAGAGCAGGACTACCTGCTAGAGAAGCGGGCGTGCCGGTGCGTGAGGGAGGGTTTGAGGGAGGCCCTCCTCCCACAACGGGAATAGGCATGGGAGGACCGGAAGAAGTGGGCGGTCGGCTTCCGGCGCTGGACAGGCCGCTTCCGCTCGCGGCGCGGGAGGGGGGACCCATAGTCGGTGGGCCGGAGGCGACTCTGCTCGGCGGTCCTTTGGGGGGTGGAGGAGTGGCGGCCGCTGGGGTGGTGGATTCGGAGGCGCCGGCTTTCTTGTTGACCCATTTGTTGAGGTCCTTGTCGAAGTAGAAGCTGCTCTGCTCGCCGAGTTTGGCGCGCACGGGGCCCGAGCCGGGGGGTTGGTCTTTCTTCGCACCACCGAACCAGCCGCCAAACCAGCCTTTTTTGTTGTCTTTGTCGGATTGAGAGCGGGCGGCGTCGGCTTCGGCGGCGGCGCGGAAGGCTGCGTCGGCTTGGCGGTCGGCGTCGGCGGTGGAGGGCTTGGAGGAGGGGGTGGAGGATTTCAGGGCCGCGGCGCGCGCCATGATGTCGTCGTCATCGTCGTCGTCCATCATGGGCTTCAGCTTGGGTTTGGGGGCCTCTTCCTCTTGCTCTTCGGGTTCGGGCTCGGGCTGGTATGGTTGGTAGGCCGGAGGCTCGTACCCAGATGATGGCGGCTGGTATGGGCTGGCTGCAGTCTCTGCGTCGAATCCATGAGGCTCATCGCCGTGTGGTTGCGCGCTCGCAGGGAAGCCACCCTCAGCGTCGTCGGCAGGGATTTCTGGCTCTTGCGGTTGGTGCGGCGGTGCTCCAAAACCGTCATGCTCAGCAAACATAGGTTTAGGCTCGTAGCTCTGGGTCGACACATGGCTCATCGCACTACTCCTCCTCGAGCCTCCATTGTATGCCGCTAGGTGATCGCTGGTAGATCTTTCAACCTCCGGACGCGGGACGCCAAGCATGTTGGGGCTCTGCTGCAAGTGCGATTGCGGCGCGTAACTGTTGTACCTCGAGGATGACGGCCTGCTGGAGTCTGAGGCTGGCATCATGCCGAGACCGTTGGGAATCTGAGGCTCGTACGACCGATCAGAGTCCATGGAAGATCTCGAAGGCGCGAATTGCGAAGACACTGATGGTGCATAGCGGTTGCCAGACGCTGCGGGCTGAGCAGGGACTGATGCGGCACCGCCAGGAGCATATCGGCTTGGCGCGGCGGCGGGGGTCGAGGCAGGCTGGAATGCAGGCTGTAGGGGAGCGCTGGCCATCATGGGGTTGTAGAGCTCTGTGGTAGAATTTGTGCGAGAGATGGTGCTTTGGTTGGTGTCGACGGCGCCGAAGGGGCTTGAAGCTGCAGCAGCTGCGCCCTGGCCTGCTGAACTGACGTGATCTGTCTCGCCGTCGTCGCCGGCCACGAACTTGGTGAACCAGCTGCCGACGCCAGAAGAGACCTTGTCCATGGCTGGCTTAGAGAAAAACTTTCCTCCAGAGCCTGCAGTCTGCGGTGTCTGAGACAGGAAGGCGTTGAAGCTGATGAGCTCTTGTGCAAGAGCTTGGTTGTAGTAGCCGCTTGGCTTGGTAGTCGAGCGGATAGCGCTGTCGATGTGGCTGCAGTAGCTCTCGGCCTTCTGCTTCAGACCATAGGCAGCCAGTTGTTGTCCATGCATGAGCTTGTATGCTTGCAAGTGTGGAATATAGCTCGCGGTAGAGGACGGCGTTGACAGTGAAGAGGCATACTCGAAGATCTCCGTCAGCATGATGGAGTCGAGGTTAGCATCGCCGGCTGAGTGATTTGCCCCGAGAAGTACAAAGGAAGCCTCCGAGTCATCAGCGCCAGAATGTTTAGCGAGCTGACGAGCAAAGAGGCAGCATGTGTGAGCGGCCTCAGATCTGCCGTAGCTAGAGAGGAGCTTCGCCAAGGCGACAAGTGACTGAGTGTCAGTGGGCGTGCGATTGCTCGTGACGAGTGCAAGTGTCTCACGCCACTGATCGAGGCCTTCGAGCGGGTTGCCAGCTCTGCTGCCATCCGTCTTGCTCATCATCAAGAAGCCAGCACGAGCCGAGGGAGGTACAAGCTCATCAACGCAGTCCTCAGCGCTACCGGCAAACACCTGGTATAGCGCTGCCAAGCTACGAGCGTCCGCTCCACTAGTCCTGACTTGAGACCTGACGAACGAAGCAACAATCTGCTTCCACATCTCCGGGCCCATGGTTGAAGCAAGGAGAAGAGCATGGCCCCAAAGCTTCTTCTCCTCCGCGATCCAGACAGCGCGCTCGCGCTGCCCTTCGAAGAGCGCTTGCCTAAGCTGAGCGAGGACTGAGGTATCCACTGGGTCAGGCTGAGCGACACTCGCACCAGGAGACTGGAGGTCGGCAACTTGACTCATTTGTGCGAGGTTGGGGAGCAACACCTTGCGGACCTCCTCGTCAATTTGCGGGGTACCTTCCAGAACGCCATCGTGCTCTACAAATATCTTCATGATCTTCCAAAGCACAAGCTTCTCCTCCGTGCCCTTCTGCACGTCCGTAGGTAAGTTGAAGTCGAGCAAAACGCCTTCGGTCTCCCGCTCCAAATCCTCGATCTTGCCAGACATCCAGGAAAGTAGCTCCTTCTTCTTTCCCTTACTGCGAGCGGGCAGAGGTCCAGGGAACTTCGCGTCTCGCTCTGCAAGAGGCAGGAAGGTAGTCGCGTCCTCCATGGTGATCATCCCTGGGGTGCACTTGATGCTGGGAATGCCATGGCCCGCGGCATAGAATGCTGATTGCTTCGGGAAGCTGTGCACGACAGTACCAGACGCACCCCAAGTAAAGATAGGGTGGCCCTTCCAGCGCTCCAGGGGGTCTTGCGATCGCTCGTCTCGCGGCGCGGCAAACGCGAGATCTCGCGAGAATTGTCGTCGATGTGCGAGCTTGACGGGACGCCGATGAGAGGCCGTAGGTTGCGACGCGGCAGGTCTAGGGACGGCAGGTGCTAGAGGTGAAGCCGTGTGCCCTGGTGCAGCTGCGGCGCCTGTGAAAGCTGCCGCCGTTTTGGCGGACTTCATTACAGCTCCTGGCGACTGTGTGCGTGGCCTTTGCGGTGGGCCGGGAAGAGAAGCTCCGAAGCCCGAGTCTTCGACCCCGGCTGCGCCTGAAGGGGGTGACATGTAGTTCATACCAGTTGACCCTCTCCTCTCTGGAGAAAGCAGCCCATTGGCGGTCGGTGGTGATATAGGCGTGATTGGCACACTATCCTGGGTGTTTTGCCTTTTCGGGCGGCCGTGCATGGCTAGAGGACTGCTCGTCCTGGGAGCGAATGGTTGAACCTGCGGAGGTCGGCTGGCAACAGGAGCGGAGGATGGTTGAGGGGCAGACGAGTAACGTTGCGACGGCTGAGTTTGCGATTGCGCAGCCGGAGCTGGAGAGTAGCGGGATGCAGTGGTTGACGCTTGCGCACTAGGAGCAGGCGCAGGTGAATATCTGCTCGGAGCTGGGGGCGCCGCAGGAGCAGCCTGGACGCTTGGGCTATACCGATCGTTGGTTGCTGGAGCTGGAGAGAATTGCTGTGAGGGAGGCACCTGAGGCGCTGATTGCTCTGGGAACAGCGGTTGATTACCTGGCTGTGTGAGACCACCTGCAATGGCCGGCTGCTGAGCTGGAGTGGGAGGGCCCATCGGCCTGCTAGGAGGAGGTACCGCTGCTCCTTGTGGTGGCCTCTGCTGAGGTGGAAAGCCTGCTTGAGGTGGCAGTGGAGGTGTAGGTGTGCCCACGGTCTGAGGCGTAAACACTCCAGATGGTCTGGCACGAAGCTTGGGAGCCACGGGAAGATCAGCGAAGAAACCGCTGTCTGATGATTTGGGTGTCCCTTGTGGAAGCACTGGTGGAGTTGCACCCGCAGCAGGCGGTGGCGCGGTCGGGGCATTGGCATGGCTCGAGATCGGAGGTGTCATCGCGCTTCCAGGCGTTTGACTTGGTTGGTGAAAGCTGCTGGTCCGGGGAGGAGGAGGTGGCATCTGGGCTGAAGACTGCATCTGCGGTGTCTGCTGTGGTCGTCTCCTAGGCTTGACCACCTCCATAGGCAAATCATAGGGCGACTGATACCCGCCCTTTGCCTTGTCCACGAAACTCTTTGCAGTAGTTCCGGCCGGCCTTTGAGGCTCCTGAGAAGGAACAGGCTGGCTATGTACGTCGAAAAGACCGGTCGATGGTGTTCCGGCCGAGCGTGCCATGTTCTGCTCTATGAAAGGAGTGCCTGGAGTGCTGATGGTTGGTTGCTGGAAAGGATGCTGCATCGCAGGGTTGGGCGTGTAAGAGGCTTTAGCAGTGCTTTGTTGGTGCATTTGCGCCTGGGGTTCGTTCTGAGCATCTCCAAGAAAGTCATCATCATCATCCAGTAAGCCATCGTCGTCGTCGCCAAACAGTGCGGCGGGATCAATTTCATTATCGTCGAGAATATCATCGTCGTCAAGCGCGGCTGCGAAAGCAGCACTCAGATCCTCCTCAGCAGGCTGATCAGCGACATTTTCAAGGCCCAATCCTTGTGCGGAGGTCGTATCCTGTGCACTGTGGCCCAAAAGCTCTCCAAAAGTGTTACCGACTTCTTCCGCAGGCCATTGATCATCCGACGTCTGTGTGTTTTCAGTGGTGGGCTTCTCATCGTTGGTGTCCTGTGGCCGTGTTTGTTCTTGTTGTGATTGCTGACCAATGAGATCGCCAAATGATGTATCGTCTGCAGTGGCTGACCAGCCATCGGTCGTGTCGTTGGTGTGCTGCTGGTTGCTCGGAGAAGCTTCTTCGACAATTTCGCGAGACTGTTCCTGGGCCGTCTGGTCCTCCAGAATTTCTGTAGATGTGTTGTCTTTTTCAGGTGCATGCTGAGGCTCGACTGATTGATCGTTTTCAGGTTCGTGAACCGTTGATTGCGCTGGTACTTGCTGATCAAAGTAGCCTTCCTGCTCGGCTGCCGCTTCCTGGGGCTGCTCAGTCTGCGGCTCGTCATCCAAGAGCTCCCCAAAAGTCTTGTCATCTCCAGCAGCTGGCCAGTCCTCGTCGATCGTCTGCCTAGAGACTGGAATAGGCGTCTCGGAGTCCTTCTTCGGCGGCTCGGTAAAGTTGGTAGTAAATGAACGCTCGACGCCCATGTGCGATGGTTCTGAGGGCTGCGAAGCGAAGTGCCCCGCTTCGCCCTCAAGTCCAGTCTCAACGCCAACTTGCTGGTTTTCGAAGGGCTCAAATGTATTCGCACGGCTGACCTCACCCTGCACAGGTGCTGGTTGTTCGTCCGCCATCAGAGGAGCTTCTGCGCTTTCGTCTCTTGCTTCTTCCATCTCCGTGACCTCGCCCTGGTAATCGTAGTTCTCCTCGGGCCTGTGTGCTTCTTCATCTGCAGATGCTTGATCTGCTTGCTCCACTCCTTTCGGTTCGGGTTCTTGCACGGCTGGAGGAGCCTCGTTGGCCACCTCGGGCAGATGCTCCTCCAAATTCCAAGCTTGTTCTTCGACCGTCTCGGCGGAGCCGAAGACAGCAGCATCGTCGTTTTGCGGCATCGTGTCGACCACCTCTTGCACAGGGTGATCGTGGTGGTTGATGGGCGCTTCCACGTCGGCTGTGGTGTGAGGCTCCAAATCAGCGTCCTCCGGCGCAGCTGGAGTCTCTGTCACAAGAACCTCATCTTCTACGCTTATGCCCTGGTTTTGCGTCGGCTCTGTCCGCGCAGCCTCTCCGTCGGCCTCTCCTTCGAGTCCCCACGCAGCTTCCTCAGCCGATTCCTCGTCCACGGGCTGCTCAGCTCCTTGTTTCTTAGGCGTCGGGTCAGGGTATCTTTCGAAAAAGTCGTCGTCCTCCTCGGGGGTGGCGGCGGGTTTACTGCTCGTTTCGGGCTGCTGTGATTGCTCGGCGTTCGGTCTCAGGGCAGGGTTCCAGGAAGCCGAGTTGGAGGGCTGAGGAGTGGAAGGCGACGCGCCTGTGTAGGCGTTCCCGAAGTTAGGGAAGCCATCATCATCCATGGTTTATGCAAGATTGACCGCGCACGCGGCAATAAAAGGGATCGCGGGAAAATGACAAGAGTGATAAAGAATACTGCGGCGAAAGTCAGTTCATGCCAGCTGGCCCGGCGTGTGAGAGATGCATGGACATGCACGCGGATCCCTTTGCGGACGCGGAGTTTGGAGAGATGTGCTTACCTGTACACGTCGCGCAGACGAATGATCAAGCAGCAAATGTGAAAGGGAAAAATTGATAGTACAGCGCAAGCATGGCAGATGATGCGCGAGAGGTGGATGGTGGGTGGCAGATACCAGGTAGACAGACAGACGGGGAATAGGAGAGGATGGATGGAGATATGGCCTATAATAATGCTCGCGTACGGAGGATGACGACGATGGATTGCCAGCCGGGCAGTGGTTCAGCCAGTTCTCTCGCCAATCAGCCTCGTCAATCAGCCAGAACAGCTGTCGATAGACTGGGGAGAGCAGGAGTCTTGAAGGCCGTGCGAGGCTCGGTCGGCTTGTGAGAGCCGGCCAACACCTTGGGTACCAAGTGCTGGACTATTATTATGAAACGGGCGTGCCTGACCCAGACAGGGAGGCAGCAGCATAAGGGCCTGATATAGACAAAGAGATCTTGACACCGCACAAACACCTTCTACACCCGACAACAGCCTCCTTCACTGCCAGCGCATTGCCTTTTGTTTCTTTGTATCCACAACCATTCGCAGGCCGACATAATAATGATCAACTGAGAGGATACCAGCAAACCAGCACTCCAACAATACCACTCACACCCTCCATACTCCCTCCCACATGAGGCATGAACCCTCCTAACGGCGGCCATGCGAAACCGGCCGCGCCGGACGACCCCTACGACGACTCCGACTCCGACCTCGACCTCGACCTGAACGAACTCGATCCCGCAACATCTTCAGCACAGTCCGGCGCAGGCCGCCAGAGCTACGATTATGGCGGGCAAATACCGCTGCGCAACCTTCGCTTTGGAGGACGGCGGAGGCCTCGCGAGGAAGACGAGGACATGGAGGCGCTGATTGGCAGCGAGGACACCGCGCGGAAACACGAGAGCAGTCGATTTGGCGGTGATGATGCGCCGCTGTTGAACGGCAACTCTGGACAGCAGCAACAAGGGAGTCTGGACATGTTTTCAGAAACGCGCCCGCGCAGAGGATGGCGGAAGTATGTGCCGTTCGCAAAGCGCAGCTCATCAATCGCCCTACCCTCCAACGCCGTCGAGGAGCCAGAGGAAGAACACGACCCTTCGGCACAACGGACGGTATTCGCAGCGCAGAAGCAGAGTGCTCGATTCCCTCCCAATGCGGTCTCGCACGCCAAATACACGCCCTGGTCCTTCCTGCCGCGCACGCTCTTCAACGAGTTCAAGTTCTTCATCAACATGTACTTCCTCCTGGTCGCGCTGTCGCAGATCATTCCGGCGCTGCGGATAGGTTATCTCAGCACTTACATTGCGCCGTTGGCGTTTGTGATTTGCATTACGCTTAGTAAGGAGGCTTATGACGATGTTTATCGGAGGAAGAGGGATAACGAGGCCAATAGTGAGGCGTACAAGGTGCTGAGGTTGGATGAAGGGGGAGCGCAAGGGTTCAGCGACAGTCGCAAGAGGAAGACTAGCAAGATGTCGGAAAGGAAAAAGGGTAAGAAGAGACGGACTGAGGAGGAGGATCGGATCGCTCAGGCGGATCGTGAGGAGCAGGATGCTGAGGACGTTGAGACGCCTTCCGCAAGCGTGACGGAAATCATGAAATCTTCCAAAGACCTCGCGGTCGGTGATGTTGTGGTGCTCGGCAAGGACCAGCGCATTCCGGCGGATGTGATCATCCTCAAGAGCTTTTCCTCGGAACCTGTTGTTGTTCAGGATGAGGACCAACTTCCAACACCTAGGAAGTCTGAGGCACTCATGGATTTTGGTGATAATGCACCAGAGCCTGATGCAGCATTACAGGCAGAGTCCGCCAAGGGAGAAGAGCTGGAAAATAAAACAACATCCTCTGGCCCTAGCGGAGGAGGCGAGGCTTTCGTACGGACGGACCAACTCGATGGAGAGACGGACTGGAAACTCAGGCTGGCTTCACCTTTGGCACAGACTTTGCCTGCAAGCGAGTATGGGCGGCTTCGTGTTGTTGCTGGCAAGCCGGACAAGAGGGTTAATGATTTCGTTGGGACGATCGAGCTAGTCCCCAAGTCGCGTACGGCATACGATCCACCTGTTGATGGTTCGAGAGAATCAGAATCCGCAGAAGGCTCAACGGCAACCAAATCGAGCCCATTGACGATTGACAACACTGCTTGGGCGAACACCGTACTCGCTTCCAGCACCACTGCGCACGCTGTTGTCATATACACCGGGCCACAAACTCGCGCGGCACTCAGCACATCAGCCTCCCGTTCCAAGACTGGACTGCTGGAACTAGAGATCAACTCGCTTACGAAGATCCTGTGTTTCCTCACTGCATTTCTATCATTTCTGCTGGTGGCCTTCGAAGGGTTCGACACGAAAGACGGCAACGCATGGTACGTTTCTGTCATGCGCTTCTTGATCCTCTTCAGCACGATCGTGCCGATCAGTCTGCGAGTCAATCTGGACATGGGCAAGTCAGTCTACGCTTGGTTCATCCATCGTGATCCGGGTATCCCCGAGACTGTTGTGCGAACTTCGACAATACCTGAGGATCTCGGCAGGATCGAATATCTCTTGTCTGACAAGACTGGCACTCTGACGAGAAACGAGATGGAGCTGCGGAAAGTCCACGTTGGCACCGTGAGCTACGGCGGAGACGCCATGGAAGAAGTCACCAGCTATGTCAGCCAAGCGTTCTCCGACAACACTGGAGATATCAACACGCTTTTCACGCCTTCAGCGAGCTTCGACGCCTTGAGCGGTGCTACGAGAACTAGGCGTGAAATTGGCATTCGAGTTCGCGATCTCGTCCTCGCATTGGCGCTGTGTCACAATGTCACGCCAACCCTCGAGGAAGATGAGAACGGCGAGCCTTTAGTAACATACCAAGCCTCCTCGCCGGACGAAATCGCCATCGTACAGTGGACGGAGCAAGTAGGCTTGCGGCTAGTGCATCGCGACCGCAAGAGCATCACTCTACAATTCACTTCTGATGGACGGACAGTGGTGAAAGTGGAGATCCTCAATATCTTTCCCTTCACCTCGGACAGCAAGCGCATGGGCGTTGTTGTCCGCTTCCAGCGTCACGCCCAAGGGAGCAACGCAAGTGACCAAGACGAGATTGTGTTCTTCCAAAAGGGCGCAGACACCGTCATGACGTCCATCGTGGCCGCCAACGACTGGCTTGACGAAGAGACCGGAAACATGGCTCGCGAAGGACTGCGCACGCTCGTGGTCGGACGAAAGCCTCTCACCGCTCAGCAGTACGCTGCCTTCTCGGCTGCCTACACTGAAGCGTCTATGAGCTTTCACAACCGCGACGGCGAAATGGCCGGAGTGGTCAAGCAGCACCTCGAGCACAACCTCGAACTCCTCGGCGTGACTGGTGTGGAGGATAAGCTCCAACCACACGTCAAGCCATCCCTGGAGCTTCTGCGAAACGCCGGAATCAAAATCTGGATGCTCACCGGTGACAAAGTCGAAACCGCACGGTGCGTGGCGGTCTCGTCCAAACTGGTCTCCCGCGGCCAGCACATCCACACCATCGCCGGACTGAAGCGCAAAGACACCGCTCTCGACGCTCTCGCGCCCCTTTCCAACCGACCAAACGCCGCTCTCCTCATCGACGGCCAAAGCCTTGCACTCTACCTAACCCACTACCGCCCCACCTTCATCTCCACCGCCGTGAAACTCCCCGCCGTCATCGCGTGCCGCTGCTCCCCCACGCAAAAAGCCAGCGTCGCCCTGCTCATCCGCGCCTTCACCAAAAAACGCATCGCCTGCATCGGCGACGGCGGCAACGACGTGAGCATGATCCAAGCCGCAGACGTGGGAGTCGGCATCGTCGGTAAAGAAGGGCGACAAGCCTCCCTCGCCGCCGACTTCAGCATCACGCAATTCGCCCACCTGACCAAGCTGCTCGTGTGGCACGGCCGCAACAGCTACAAACGCTCCGCCAAACTCGCCCAGTTCGTCATCCACCGCGGCCTGCTCATCAGCGTGTGCCAGACGGTTTTCAGCATCGGGTCCAAATTCGAGCCCATCGCCCTCTACCGCGACTGGCTGCTCGTCGGCTACGCGACCATTTACACCATGATGCCCGTGTTCTCGCTGGTCCTCGACCGGGACGTGGACGAGGGCCTCGCAAACCTCTACCCCGAGCTGTACAAAGAATTGACATCAGGCAAGAGTCTTAGCTACCGCACCTTCTTCGTCTGGGTCGCCATCAGCGTCTACCAGGGCATCATCATCCAGGGCGGAAGCCAGTTGCTCGTCCCGCGCTTCCACTCCTCCGCGCCTACGACTTCCCACCCAACCACCGAAACGGGCGACACAGGCCCTTTCAGCCGCATGGTTCTGCTTTCCTACTCTGCGCTCGTGGTGAACGAACTCATCATGGTCGCCGCCAGCATCACGACGTGGCATTACGCGATGTACGCGAGCATTCTGGCCACTGCTGCTATATATTTCGGCAGTCTGCCGTTGTTGGAAGGGTATTTTGATCTGGACTGGATGTTGGATGTGGGGTTTTGGTGGCGGTTCGGGGCGATTTGCGCGGCGAGTCTGGTCCCCGTTTGGGGTGGGAAGGTGCTGGGGATGTGGGTGAGGCCACCGAGTTATCGCAAGGTTAGGGGGTAGATGGGATCGTTAGGGGCACATGGGTGTTGTCTGTGATGGCATGGCGTAGATGTATATGTCCCGGTTATGTTCCATTTTCTCCCACCGCCTGCTTGGCGTTCTATAAGATGATATCCTCTAAGAGAAACAGACACGCAAAAAAGAAGTCCCTTGATCGCAACCATTACTCTCACAGCACATTACGGCCTCACGACCATGTCACCACTCCAGTGCAAGTGCTGAAGTGGCGAAAACATGGATTTCCATAGAATCCGTACATCCACAATTTACCATTCCCCTTCCTCCCTCCCCAAAACCTTGGTTCGTGGATAGTGCTCCGGGCTCTTCGAGTGTCTTGCCTCTCGAGACTATCATTCACTCAAACCCAAGCACCTGGGTCTTTGAGCCCACCTACTGCCCATCACGGCCAAAGACGAGACTGCGTGTCTCGCCGAATGAGAGCCGAAGACAAATGAGAGAGCGGAAGAGGAAGAAGGAAGGAAGGAAGGGTCGGGGTTGATGTTTCTGATACTTGGCTGGCTATGTATGACTTTTCGGCCGGGTGCCCGATCGTAAGAGTTGATGTTGAGACATGCATGTGACTTTCTTGTTCTCATGGCAGAAGGAAGAGGGGAGGGAAGGTATAGACGACGTATATCTGACAGATGTTGGTTTCCATACAAGAAACCTTGCCCGGCCTCTCGGTGATTGTGCAAGGCGGGCGTCGTCGACATTCCGATCGATCTTACATTATCGTACCTCTCTCGCTGCGACTGTGAGCGTTTCGACTTCGCAACCGATGTCCACGTTTCCTAGAAATCAAGAGCGTTGTTGACACTTAACGGTCTCGTCTATCTGATTCCAACACAGCGAGTCAGTCAGCCAGCCCTACACAACAGACAAGACGGCAAAACGCCATCATCGCGATTCAGCAGCATGGGCTGGATGATGGAAGTCGGGCAAGCATAGGCGAATGACTCGCTCCTTGCACTTCTTCTCTGCTTTTGCAATTTCCAAAAACAAGAGCGCGCCATGTGAGAGTTTGTCTCGCTGGTTTCGCCGTGGCAAAGAGCGGAAATTGCATCTCTGCTGACAAGTAGGGTTGCCGCTGGTTGACTCTGGCCTAGAGGTCTCAGCTGTTGCCTGGCTGCTGGGATGCGGACGATATAGCATGGCACGTTATATTACATGGCAGTTGCTGACAGTGGTGCAGTGAGTTACGTCGCCTTTCGATTCATGCAAATGGGCTGTGCGGCGCTTTGACAGCTCTTGAGATATTCTTGAGGGTTGAGACGCCATTCACGTCATTCTCGGAGTCGAGGCGGTGGTGTGCGCGTAGATTGTTGTCAGATTGTCGATGCTGCGGCAGAGGCGAATTGCATGTCCCCCTTGCGTGATGGAGCAGCAGGCCGCACGTGTACGGCGTAACGGTCTCTCTTTGCCCTTGACAACGAAACGGCTGTCATCAGTGAGTGGTACCAGAGCTTTTCCTTCTAGAGTGTCTCACCTTCTTCAAGGGCCTTCTGGATGTCTTACCTGTTGCTAGCCTTATTAGCGCTGAGGATTGTTTTTGTTTGCCGACCGCCCATTACTCGTGACCCGTATATCATCACTCTGCACGACATACTACCTCGCCTTACCCGCTGAGTCGTCTCGACGTCACTTTCGTAACGTGACAGGCTTGCCCTCACTCGAGAGTCAGACAGTACACAAACACAGATCTTACAGTCAGACTCAGGCCAGCACTTCTCCTCCTGTCTGGTCCCCCACTCGTATGCGTGAGCGGATATCATCTCGCAGACCAGCCCACGCTGAGCCCGGTCTTGTGCTCCAATCAACTTGCCTGTAATGCATTTACGCCGGCACATGTGCGACGTCCGTGTCTAATGAGATGGCTATAAACAGCCAGACACGCCAGGACAAAATAGAAGCGCGCTGCTTTGCAAGCCGCTGACACGTCACAGAAGAACAGCCTCCAGGGAACCCTTGTACCCGGGCGCGGGATTAGATTGCCGTACCTGCGCTAGCTGGTGATCCTCTTTCGCGTGTGGAGTCCTTTTCGAATTGCACTGGTGGAATGGAAAGGCCGAGGCCTTCTCTTCTTTCGTTTACGCCATATTCGCTTGCTGCCAATGCCACCGTAGTGCGCGATTGAGCGTCTGAGCGGTCTCTGTGGCCTGGCTTTATGTCATCGACACGTTGCTTTCGCCTTGTTTTGCATCGCCCCGTTTGCAAAGGTTTCGCTATGTTGCACTGAGCCTCATCCGCTGGGACTAGCATACGACCAACCGCGAGCTTCATCACACCTGCAGCGGGCACGGGAAGGCAGATACCGCAGTGAATACTCAACGCCTTCTAACATGTCGAAGGTTTTCGGACGTGTGAGGAGTCCCAGGTGCCAGGGTGTCCTACTGGCGGCCGTTGGCATTGACCGTTCGCGGCTGGCGCTATCTCACGCTACCCGCGGCTCTCGTTGGGGGTAATCCTTGCACGTCGTGGATCCAAAACAAACTGCAGCGCGTCTTTCGGTGCGTGCGAATGACAGATACAGCTCAAGCTGTTGTTGTGATTATTCGCTGCTCTCGCCTGTCGAACACCCGGCGTGTGGCGCCCTATTGGCAGCCAACGTTGCGTCTTGTAATCAATGGACCCAGGTGAGTTCAGCTCATCCTCATCCTGTGTCGCCGTGGGTGTACCCTGCTCGCTGCCACGGCCACAAACAACACGCACGCGATCTCCGTCGTGGTCGTTCTTCCTTCGCGTTCCTCGTGTTACCCTTTTACGGAAATACCCACTCATATCCCCAACTTCCCCACCGCGCCGCTGAAGACGGGTGCCGTAACGCCGATGACAGTCTTAGAAGTGTCTCTGTGCACTCGATCTGGTCTTTCGATTTCGACGTAGGTGGAGCACGTGAGGAACCGCTGTCTTGCCTTCCCGGGTCATCCTGCAAGTCAGTACAAGGGTTACCTGGAACCCGGACGCTCAGCATTGTGGAACACATCCGAACGGCGCCAAGGGCTCCCAATGCAAATGTTATTACAGTTCTCTGCAGCCGCCTCATAGTCACTTTGCATTCACTTTCGGCGCCCATTCGCGCGTATCATTCTCGTGTTGCGTGCGCCGTCCGCGTGTGTTGGCTGACAACAAGGGTTCCGCGTCAAGGAAACTGTATATCCGAGACACAACAACCCAACTTACCCTTTCCCTCCCTCCGCCGCCTGGACGATGAGCTGAGGGAATACTCGTTCGACTTTTCCCACTCCCTCAGCGCCTTCAACTTTTTTTGCGAGTACAGCTCGCTGCAGTTGAGATTAAACGATTCCATGCATTCGACAAGGGCCACGCGGATCCTGGACGGACCTATCGCTTTTCTGCTTTCTTACCTGTCACATCTGTGATCGAGGCATCACACCACAAGTCACAATGGCCTTTTCTCTGAAAGATGGCACTGCCCAGAAGGCTTCTTTTGGGCTGGCTGTCCTATCCACCGCTACGCAAACCGCTTTGGCGGCTATTCTCACTCGACTTGCCAGCGTTACCAACACAACGAGCTCAATCTTCAGCGCTACCGTCGCCGCTGTCGTTTTCGACTACATCGTCCTCTTGATCCTCATCGGCATCGTCGTCTTCGCACTCGTCGATCGTTCAAGGACTAGCAGAACACTCCAACTATCGCTCAGCGCCGCGTCGTTCATTCTTTTCATCACAGCAAGCGTCTTGTCAATCTACGTTCTGGGCTGGACTTGGGTCAACGCTGCATTCAGCAAAAACGAATCGACCAACTTGCACGACATCACACTCGCTGGATTCGTCATCTGGACTATCAACATGGTCGCCCAAACTGCACTGCACATCTTCAGATCGCTTCGTAAACGCGATCAGCCGACAACAGAAACGAAAACGAAGTTGTCGAGCAACAACAACAGACCACGCCTAGACCGGCCAAGAGGTCACTGTCGTTCCCACTCAAATCACTCTCACCAAACTCATCACCATTCTCATCACCTTTCTCAAGATCAACCTTCGAACCCAACTCGCCTGACTCGCAGTCAAATCCTCGCTCACAATCCCTCCAATCATCTACCATTCGACACTCGATTCAACAAGTCATACGACCCATCACTTCCCGTACGAAGCTCATGCTCGCTCACGGCCCCACTCCACGAGACTCCGGTAGTTTCGTAACACCACGCGAGACCGACTCGCTCGAAATCTCATGCCGCGGTGACGGATTCGAGACCTGGGACACATCATCCGTCGAACAACAAGAATTCGTCAACCCTTTCGTAACAAGACCACCCCTCGGAAAGAAGAAGAAGACTCTGGAACCAATCCCTGGCAGCCGCCCAGTCTCGCCAGCAAAACCACTCGACGGACCTTTCCCAGACCACGAATCCACCGCCTCAATAGAGAAGCTGCCTCTGCCAGACTCTCCCATGCAATCACCCACCCTCGTCATGTCCGACACCGACTCAGTCAACAGTCTGCAAGTCCCCCCACCCCTCCGCCGAGCAAGCTCAAGCCAAGAATCGCACATCCACCCCTTATTCCGCTCTCACTCGCCCACTCCCCCGCCCACCCCCTCCGTCGGCACCACCGTCACAGCATCCCCACTTGCAGGCCAAGTGATCCACGGCGACCACGCCATGGCCCCGAGGAGAATGCAGTCTAGGACCGACAGCAGGCCCTCCTCACCACATGCCACCGCTGCTGGGCGGTCGGGCAGCTTCCCGAGCACAAGGAGGCCGTCCAATCTGTCGATCAGGCATCCGCTTGATTTGGAGCCGGAGGATGTTCCTGAGATGCCTAAGATGTGATGCCTGGGAGCTTGGAGGTACACACTTCTTAGAGACTCACTTGGGCTGATGCTCTTTCGCGAGGGTGAAATAATCAGATACGGCCTATACTACGATGAATGCCATGGCATGCGACTTCCAAGTCAATGGCTCAAGACTGAACATAAGCTCGATCACAGCAGCACAACAGCACGGCGAAGGGAGCATGAAAGGAAAAGTCACGCTGAAACTCTTGTCAATCAGGAAAAGGCTTGAATCTCAGTGGCATGACGACTCTCTATCGGAACGAAGCTGCTGCGACCAGCCCAGTCAGCTAAGCTTGTATGAGGTTCACCATCCCACCGCCCACTTTCTGGTACACCAAGATACACGCGTCAAATCCTTTAGTCAACGGGCTTTCAAAGAGCAGCGGCGCGTCGGAGTCGAAACATCTGACCCCCGAATCATTCGCGATGGCATACTCCCTCTCATTCTGGCACTTCAACCCTGCGATGTAGTGGCCGTAACTGGGCGCATCACCGGCATGGCCAACGACGCCGCGGAGCTGGTACTCCAGGGGAGACTCGTCTGCTGTCCAGTCAGACAGGTCCAGCCGCTCCTCGTACCGAACGACCCGTTTCGACTTGATCGCTCGGTTCTTCTTGAAATCCCAGTCGAATCGGCTCAGCTGGACGACCAGGATCTCAGGCCCACGGACGATGGCCTTCTCTCTGGTGCGGACGTCCTTACCACCGTCACACTCCGCCGAGTCGCATGCCAAGTGGTCGACTGTCTCCGGGGCAAAGTAGTCGCCGATGTGCTGCTCTAACAAGGCATGCGACACATTCGCAATGGAAAGGCCCCCGAAACCCCTGTACTTGGGAGTCTGCGCATGAATCTCGCCGCAGTTCTTGCACTTCCAGCTCTCCCTCACGGTCATGTCGAACAAGTTCGAAATGGCGAGCGCACTACGAGGACAAGTCAGCTCTCTGCCATAGCACACATGAAAGGAAGAATACTCACAACTTGCCATCAAGGCAAAGACCATCAACATGTTCCAGCATCAGCAAGAGTCCCATGAAGAACTCATGCGCATCATGCTGCTCGTCCTCCTCAGAAACAAAGTCCGGAACGGCAACACCTTCAAACCGACTAGGCCCACGAATCGCAGCATCCAGCCTATCGTTCGCAGCATACCGCCCCGCCTGATCGGTGCTCGTCCAATACTGCACAGCGAAATCCCGAAAGCACACAGAACGCACTCCTCAGCCGCCTTTCACTACACCCGCCCAGACGGCAGAGGTAGTTATAGAACAACGGCGTGTGAAGCAAGCACTGCAGCACCGCACGGCGGTAGCACAGACAACCCGGGTTCTCCAGCCCTTTGGGCCTCGCATTGGCTCGAGAGATGGGACCGGCGGGCTTTTTCTTCGGCCATCTCTTCCCGATTCTGCCGGATCTGACTTTGCTGAAGGTCGGCCCTGAGGCGAGGTCGTACTCTCGACTGCTTCGCGTGCGCATCTTGAAGTTGTCTTTGACGTGGGAGAGACCAGCTCTTCGTTGGATGAGACTCTCCTGGTAGAAGCGAGAATTGTCTGATTGTTTGGCAAAAAAGATGCGATGTGCTTGAAAGGCAATCAATGCTTCCAAAAATCAGAAGAATCGTCGCAAAGATGGAAAGAAAATCAAGAAGACTGAACAGAACAGAACAGAGACGACGAAGTGCAAGACGTCTTCAAGAACAAGAGGCGGAAGGAAGAGGTCATTTCGTTTCTTTTCCCATTTCTTATTGTCTCATCTCCTTTTCTTTTATCGTTGTTACAATACTCTTGCCCTTTTCCTATTGTCCTTCCTTCCTGATGTCTTACTAACACGGCCTAGAATACGCATAACGGCCTACTAATCTTCTTCATTCCTATTGTTCTTTTTCTATTGTAGTATGATCTTACGGCTGTTACAATATCAATAGCGAATATTATCTGAATACAACTTTACTACGGAGCAGAATGCCTCAGTTGTTGCAAACTCGTCTTGCGTGAGATTGGTTTGCAATAAATGCTCTTTGTCCCTTCCCATTGTTTGATTGGTCTGAGTGGACAAAGGATGCTATGAGCCGCAAATTACAGCTGAAATGATCAGAGCAAAAGCCGACAAGCAAGCACAGCGTCAATATGGCAAAAATACTCGCAATTAAGGACTCTTAAAAGCTACACGGATACTTGCAGTGAGGTTGTCTACTGCTCGATTTGAGCGCGCGCACGGACCATTTGATGAGAATTGGGCAAAGATGAGTGACTCTCTGGATGTCGGCGACATAGAACCGAACAACTATTGCCATTATCACTGGAAGGCGCAAGGTCTACAAAATAGACACCAACATGTCGCAAGAACCTATCGGCGAGGCGTACGAAGAAGAGCACGTACACACCGTGTACGAGCAGATCGCCTCACATTTCTCTTCAACACGGTATAAAGTATGTATTTGGCCATGCTTAAACGAGAGCATCATTAGCTTCTTCCACTCCTAAAACAAGAGGCTAACTATGACACCTTTTTTCACAGCCATGGCCGATCATTGAAAAATTCCTACAAGGCCTTGAACCGGGCTCGGTCGGTCTCGACGTCGGATGTGGCAATGGCAAATATCTCGCGGTGAACAAAGATATCTTCATCGTTGGTTCAGACAGGTACGCACTATTTACACGCTCGATCGTTGTTTGGATATTCTTCTCTCCAAGCTCCCTATTCCCACAAAACAAAAAAGATATTGCACAAATCGAAACATCATCATCCCACAAAGCCCACATTCTAACCACGGTAAGTCCACTCCCAGATCCTCCAACCTCGTCACCATCGCCTCGCAACACCAACCGCACAGCGTCACCGTAGCAGACATCCTCTCACTACCGCACCCACGGGACGCCTTCGACTTCGCCATCTCCATAGCAGTCGTGCACCACCTTTCAACCCCCGAACGGCGCACCGAAGCAATCGCCTCCATCCTCGAGCACCTCCGACCGGGCGGACGGGCGCTCGTGTACGTCTGGGCGCTGGAGCAGGAAGGGAGCAGACGAGGGTGGAGCGAGGGAGATGAGCAGGATGTCATGGTGCCATGGGTGATGAGGGGGAAGAAGAAAGGGGAGGACGGTGGCGAGAAGGAGGCCGATAGGACTTTCCATCGCTATTATCATCTTTATAGGAAGGGGGAGTTGGAGGAGAACGTGAGGAATGCCGGTGGGAGGGTGCTAGAGGCTGGGTATGAAAAGGATAATTGGTGGGCTATCGCTGAGAGGGCATTGGGTTGAATTTGACTATTTTATCTATGCTTTGGGGAGGAGCACAGCGATGGCCGGCTGGAAAGTGCTACATGTCTTCCACACGCAAGATCGCTGGCCTCTGATCGAGTCTCCAGTCTCTACGACAGCCTCTATGACAGAGAGATCTTCTCGAAAGTATCAACGACTTCGAAACGGCTCTTGTCCTCGGCGGAAAGCGGTGCATTCCCGGGTCTGTCGACGACCAAGGACTTCATCCCGGCAGCAATAGCAGCCTCGACCTCCTTGACATTGTCGCTCAAGAAGAGAATAGCTTCCGGCGAGAGCTACGAGAAAAACAGTCAGCAAGTCCAGCCCGGTCCAGTCAATATCAAAGCAAACGCGAAGTCAAAATCAAAAGTCAAGACCAACCTTCATCTCCGCCGCGATCTTCTCATAACTCCCCTTCTCCGCCTTAAACCCAGCATTGACAGTATCAAACCACCCACCATCCACCAGACCCTCCAAATTCTCCGTCCCGCTCTCACCCTGCACATGCCTCATGAGCAACTTCTGCGCGAAAACGCTGCCGCTGCTGTAAATCGCCACCCGCCTGCCCTGCGCCCTCCAAGCCTCCAGCGCGGGCACAACATCGCCGAACAGGCTCGTGGCGTAGGCACCACTCGCGTACCCGTCTTCCCACAGGTAGCCTTGCAGGTTCTTGTGGTAGGCGGCTTTGACATCGCGGGCAGTGAGGTCGCGCACGTGCGCCTCAAGAGCAGCCGGCGAGGTGCGGTGTTCGGCTGGGAAGGCGTCGCGGTAGGGGATGAACTTGGGTGAGTCCCATTGCGTGGCGAGGACGGTAGGGAGCGCGGAGAGGGCGTAGGGGAACTGCGATTGGGTGAGTCGGTTTGGTTTGGATGAGTCTGACTGCGCATTCATGTTGATGGATTCTTTGATTGGCGAATGAGGCGAAAATGCGGACGTGTGAAAGGAGAACGTGAAACCAGGCAAAAGACCTACCAGCGTCTCTTTCACAAACGAGATCGAGCAAATCGTCCCCTCTACAAAACACACAGGCGTAAGCTTCCAAACCTCATATCAAGCACTCGAAAGAGTAGCGCAGCAACAACACAGCCGCAGCGAACGAGACTGAGAATTCTACCCTCATCTCACCATCTTCGTTCACCACAGCCCATACTTCAAAAGGCGCACGTACCAATATCTAGCAATACACACTTGATGCCCTCCATCTCAATCTCAGACTTGCGAACTGCCGCAGAGACAGAACAGTGAAAGAGCGGTCAAGCAAACAACGAACTTGGCGTTGATTCTCAACGAGATCCTGAGCTTACGCTTGAATTATTCTCCGTAGCAGATTCAGAAAGACTATGCAGCAGACGTCAGAATGGCAAGTTGGAAAAAAAATTGCCACTGCCCGACGTACCCACGCACCGCAGTGAGGCTCGCTCGTTGGTCGTATTGTTTCCTTGATCCCTTTTCGTAAGACGGTGAGCGGGAAGAGGCGAGAACTGAAGATGAAGAAGCGGTGGCGCGCAAAACAAGTCTTCTTGCGCTAATGTAGGGGGACGAATGCGTGAGGACGCGCCAATGGTGATAGTGCTTCAGGCTCTCCCGCGTGTGGTTGCAGAGATCTAGGTGAAGAGATGTGTGGGAGTGGAGTCTGCGCGGCGGGAAAAGCCTGCGGTGCGGTGCGTGGTGGAGTGCGACGTTCTCTTTGGGCTGGAGTGGCTGGCTTCCTGGCAGCGGGTACCTTGTTGGTTCTGCATGATGTTGGCATTTTCAGGTTGATGAGAACGAATAGGCATGCGCGTGCACGATGTTAGCAGACATGGTCGTCGAATACTGTGTCATGTTGCTCCTGCGCTGCATCTTGTCGCTGCTCTGAATGCGACAGGAAGTCGTCTGCAATCCCCCAACGCCCTGAAACGATGGACATGAAGATCGACCCAGGGGAACACCAGACTTTCCTGATCGACTGAGCCAATTCCGATCTGACCTCTTCCTCTCCTCGAGAGAATCAAACTCCAATTACAACCGAAGCAAAGGCGGTCAATAATCGCGAAAAGTAAAAGACAAACCAGCCCAAACCCTCGTGTCAAGAATCGCGATCCCATTCCCGCCCGATCATGCGGAACGCGGCAAGCAACTCTCGAGGCCCAGAAACGACGAGACTACTGCAAGCCCACCTCAGCCTAATGCTTTCACATTTCCAGTAGCGCCGGAGACCGCGTTTTATATTCCATATTCGCTATCGGAAGTAAACGAGACGGTAAAACCCAAATCAATCCGGCATGCTAGCATGTCCAATATGCAGTCGTGCGGATCTCGCTGGCGCAAAGCTTTTTGATTCATGAGTATCCAGTACAGACCTGCTACGTTCACGAAGTACCTGAGTCTGCGCTGGCAAGCTCGTCTGCACACTCGCAGAGAGAAGAGGGAAGATGCTTGTCGTGTTCTGCAGTGCGGTGCGGCGCGATGGCGGTCAATCAATGAGTTTTCTCTGAAGAGACGAGAGGACAGCCGCAACAATGATATTTACAAACCAAAGATGCCCAAAGCAAAGCGAGCGAGCGTAATGACTATAGTAACCGCGGACTTGTGCACTACTGTACATATGCAACAAAAAAGGTGATCATATCGATCATGCGTATTTGTTTACCAAAACAAAAAAGCACACCAAAACATCAAAAAGATGATCATCCCATCAACCTCACATTCCATGGACGCCTCATGCATATCTAATGAAAACAAGCAGCAAGACCACCTGCATGCCCGTTTCGTTCCGTACAACCTAGCACAGGATATCACACCGACAATACAATAAAAAAGAAGAGAGAAAAGAAAAAAACGAACATCTCAAGCCAACCGCCGGTTCGCCATCCAACGGGACTGCATACATCTCATGCAGGGCCGGCAGGGGAGGAAGGGAAAATAATCAAAAATCGAAATTGTTGTAGCGATGATGGTTTTTGAACAGATCATTACTATCACACCGCCTGCAACTCATTTCCAACACGTTGCCCATTCATTCATACGCACGGCACAATTGGAATCGAGAAGAGAGAGGTTCGGGCATCTCAACAATTACCAATGGACCACTACCGTAAGGCCATGCAGACAGGCTTCGGCTCCGGCGCGACAAACCTTCAATGCAATTAATCCATACTACTGCACAGTCTGCCTTGATCCACGACCTGCAAGCTGCAGGAACACAACATCAAGCAAGCCATCCGCGGGCGGGAGCGGGCGAGCATTCCATCCTCCTCTTCGCTGGCAGCAAAGCAAGAAGACAGCAGCGAGCGTGCGCAAATCGCCGGGTTTGATTTGGGCGCGCGGTACGGCGTTATCCTTTCATGCATAATTGAGCATTGGGCAGCCGCGCTACCGGCCGCAAAGAGCCGGAGTTGACGTCCGGCTCTCTCGCTCGTCTCGCGCAACTCCCACGTGTGCGCGGTGTGTGTCGTTGTCTGCATGAGGCAGGGAGAAGCGGACAGGTAGGTAGAGAGACAAAGAGATGCTTGCTCTTGTTCGAAGTGGCGAATTCTAATTCTCGCGGGCAGACAGACACCTGTCAAGAAAGGACCTCGTGGCGGCGGCTGTGTGTCATTCACAGCCTCTTCCTTTCTTCGCGTTGCTTTCTTCGTCACAGAAAGATACGTAGATACGTACTCGAGGCACGGAGAAGCGTCTAGAACATCCCGATGACGAGCGATGAAAGCCTGCCACCTTCGTCTTCCCTGCCTGCCTCGTTTTGGATTCTTGCGCAATAACAACACGCAACACAAACCAAGGAAACAACCGGGGCCACGCGACCAGCCAGACAGAAGACGTTTCGATCGCCTGCTCTCGGGTACGATAGGACTTCTCTGCCCTGCTGCCAGTCCTGCCACGACTGCTGCATCTGGGAAGCGAGAACAAAGCACACCCTCAGGAGCGGAAGCCAAGAGCCGAAAGGGCCGCTTATGCAGAGCTGGCTCTCGTATGGTTTCACACACTACTACTTTCGAGAGTCTACTACCAGTAGTCAGGACTGGACTATCGACTTTCTTGGTCTGCCTGCAGAGCCGAGCAGCGGAGCGCGGCGCGCCGGTGCTATGAAGAGTCGCTCCTAAGCAGAGAGATGGATTTGTGAGGGTGGCGTGGGGGAGGGTTTCATTCGCTGTGGGATGGGGATAGCGTGCTCTTCCTTAGAGAGGGAGCTGTTGCAGTCGCTGCTGTTGCTGCACCAAAGGCGATTTGTTACTGGTGGGAGAGTTGCGAACATGGTGTCGGGTTTGGTTTGGTTGGTTGGTTGGCTGGTTGCGTCGTGCTACAGATAGCTCAAGCTCTTTCTGCGCTCGGCTGGGTTCCTGCGCATTGGAGTTTGGTTTGCTGGAAACTCTCTGGCTCTCGCTTACATTATTCTCGTCTATCTCTGGTTTTCTATCGGTACCTCGATGGATAGGGAAGCTAGATAACTACTGCACTGTGGGTTGGACCGTCGTCGCGATAAATGTTGATAAGGCCTGCATGTCGTCTATCGTTGCAATCGTCTTTCTGCTTTCGAGCAGCTCTCCATCCCTCTAACGGCGCGCGGATGACGGCACCCACACCAGAGAGCTTGTGTGGATTCTTGTCTTGCCTGGGGAAAGGGGATGCAGACACATAGGAGAGAGGGCACGGTTGCGCGAGCGAGCACGACTCGCACGACTTTGAAGGTCGACGCTTCTGAAGAGATGCCCCTCGATCATCATCAATCAATAGCTGGCATGTCTTAATCTTGTGCTGTGCTGTGCTGGTAGCTCCCCACTACTGTGTTGCGTAGGTTGCAATCTCCCGACAAGAGGAGAAGGGGCGGCATTTTCTGTCGTTCTCGTGGACTTTTGCGTGCTACACCAGGGAGATGACGAGTTCTCTCTCGGTTGATGGCGAGCGCGAGATCTTTGCTTGCGCGTGACTCTCGATCGCTGGGGTGGTGGCGGGCTGTTGATGATGAAACAATTGGCATAGCCTCGCACGCGAGGACTATGTAAGAGTACCAATGACGAAACAGTAAGAAAGGGCACTCTCGGGTATTTTGCTATTATTATTGCAATCGATCCTTCGAGTAGCGATGAGCAGTACCCGTATGATGCTACGGAAGCAGGCCCTGGCGGCAAATGAGGCGTTTACTCCAAACGAGAAACCAACGAACTGCCGTCGTCCAGTCTCAGAGCTCTGCTGTTGCTTTGTTTCAGAGGTACACAGCAACCAGTACCCAGCAGACCCAGCAGTACCAGAGTACATGCCAACAGTACAGCAGCTTCCAGAGCTACCTCCATAGCAGGTACAGTAATACGCCTGGCGACACGCTCGGATGCGGTACCTCCTAGCCGATGTCGCCGCTTGCCGCTGCTTGTTGTCTCACACAGACACATCTCATGCCATCATCCGCCCACGGCCGTCCGTGACAAAGGAGAGGGAGAGGAGTCATCATCATAGTTAATTACAGCGAGAGAGGGCACGGGGCCTCGGAAAGCCGAGCAGAGCAGGTCCTTTGTCGAGGACTTGCCGGACAAGGCTGTCTGTCTTCTTCGGAAGGGCGTGGAAAGTCAGCGTCACCACGTTTCCTTTGATGTGTTTTTGGCTTCGCTGGGCACGCGATGCGAGAGAAACACGTAGAAGCGATGATGTGCTTGGGAGACAAAGGTACCAGGTCGAGCGTGGACGGGCTGAGCACCGCTGAATGGGCGACGGCGAGGATTGTTCTTTGGTAACAGGAACTGGGCGTCGGCGCGCCTGATCATCGGAGAGAGGGATCTAGGCGTGGGTCTACTTGGCCGGATCCAGCGTAGGCGCCGGTCGTTAGTGAACAGTAGCGTGCCTGAGTAGTGTCTGGCTGCCCGTCTGCTGCCCGTCTGCCCATCTGCCTCGTCTCTCCGTAGCGCGCCTTTCTCCAGTCTCCCTGCTGCCGCTAGTCAGTCCAAGTCAGTAGTCCACTCTGGTCATTCGCAGCGCAACGACCCTCACCGCTGTCCATCACCTACCTACACTGCTACACACCACCAACTCTTCTCCTTCTGTCCAATACCTACCTACTGCTACTACTACTACTACTACTACTACTACTACTACTACTACTACTACCTACATACATCCCGCTCCCGCTTCTTCTGTCCTCTCTCCT
>MSJI02000150.1:2575-24113 GCA_001931905.2 Cladosporium sp. IMV 00045
GTGTGCTTCTCTATTTCGGTTGCATTGTCGTTTTGTCTGTCTCGCCCCCCAACTTGGGACAGGTGGTACTCGGCGGAGCTTCCGATTGGCTGGGCGGCTTCCGCGCTGTTGGTCGTCAAGACATCACTTCCCGCGGGATCAGCGATGCGTTTGCGGCGTGGTGGCATAGCCGCCAGCGAGGCGCTGGTGTTGGCAAGTACGTGCACTTATTCGGCTTTCTTTGCTCTTCAAATTGATGCTAACAATGCCCCTGTCTATGATAAAGTCGAAAAGAAGTTCTCCTTGGTCTTGCAAACGTCTTGCTGCTGTCGTCTTCTACATGCGTCGCCTGGAAAAGCGCAGCTGTCACAACCTTGTTGAGCTCTGATACCTTTTTGGAAGATCTGCCTTCCAAGGTTCCACCGGCGATTTTCTCTCCCTCCGCGTCTGCAGGTCTTTATTGCGTGCAGCACATCAGAGCCGGCAAATCCGTTCCCGATGCAAGATGCACACTTGTCCAGCCACCAAGACGCTGCCGTCTTACAGCTCTCTGATAGCGTGTCGACCGTTTGTGGACTCCGCTGTAAGAGAAGCACAGTGCCCTCCTCCCAAGGGTGTTGCTGAGTGAAACGTGACAGTGTAACCCGCCATCAACCAAGCTCCGTGGTCGATGGCATGAAGTATGGCGAAAAGAGTGTCGCTATCGTCGATGATAGACGGAGGAGTGGGATAACGTTGCGATCTTATCAAGTGGAGTTCCGCTGCCCATAAGCGATCACAGACCGATTTGCCAAACAACATTGGCTTGATATACTGATTCACGTTGTGCGTCTGATAGACATCCATTGTGTCGCTTGTCGCGGAGAACTTTTCCCTATGCGCGAACCGGAGCTCGGGATATTGACCTCGCCTGAATGCGTGGAGGATGGCTTCATGCAGTCCCCATAACCGAAGTTCGTATTGGTGTTCATTGTAGGATCCGCCTGCCACCAGATCGTCCGGTACTGATAAGGTAATTACTCTTGCGTCGGAGGTAGCCTCCACTAAGTCCTGGCCCAACGCTTTGACGTAGTCTCGGTTGTCATAGTCGTCAGCGGCCATGAGTTGATCCGGAACGCCTAGTTCCCTGATTGCTGCACTAACGGTCTTGGGTAGCCGACATAGAGCAGCGATGGCGTCTTTGCAAGTCACAAAGGCTGGGACAAAGCCGTTATGCGTGGTATTGAGAGCTTGAAAGCGGATCAAGTCGCCAAGATCCACGAATGTTCCACGAAACCCATATGCCTGGACCGACACGTGTGGATGACGATCTCTGCCTGCATCATCCATCTCTGTTGATACAGAGCGGTCACTTGACTCGAAATCCGCTTCCGAGGACGAGTAATCATCTACGGCAGACTGGTAGCGCACGTCGTCTTCAATGCCTCCTAGAACTCCATGCACATCTTGTGTCCTGCTCTGGTCTATGTTGTGTTGAAAGCGGGGGTTGTTATATCCTGCAACCCCATGCACGGACGATGGGAAAACCAAGATGAACTCCCATCTCCGGAGGATCAAGCGGGGATGAACGAGACACCATCAGGCTCGGAGCGAACCATACCAGCGCATGTGATCCCGATATCTTCGGACATCAGCATGCATCAGATGGTGCCTCGGGACCAGTCCCTGCCTCGACTGGTCAAGGAAGTCAGATCATTCAGGCCTTGGGATGGCCTTAAAAGCAGCCTGTCCTAGGCAAAGACACGTAAAAGGTCTCGTCCTGGACGAAGACGCGAAAAGGTCCCGCCGCCGCGGTGCGCCCGCACGGTGAAGCCGGTGGAGCGCGACGCGACGGCGACGACCTCCGCTAACACAACCGTCTAGCACATCCATCTACCTCACTCGCACTGGGGTACCGAGCGGGAGCTCGGGAGGTGTCGCCTGTCGATGGATTCTGCATCTATTGCTAGATGGTGCACTCCGGCAGAGGTAAGAGTCATCAACTCCCGGACACGAGCTGACCAGGAGCAACAGAACGAACAGAAATGAACAAAGTCAAGAAACATCACAAACCAGGGGATACTGGCGTAAGAAAACCATCCGACTCTTGCCTACCCAGAACATCGACCTGGGCCCGAAGCCCGGCGCATCACTTGTTGCCCCTGGCGGCTGGTCGCACAGCTGCTTGAAAGAGACGGACGGGGACAGGGACACTGTTAAGACAACGAGGCCGGCGGAAGAGCAATCGAGCTAGGCAAGAGACAGGACACCCCTGACCTACGAGCGCTCTGGGACCAGCATGCTGGCGAGGGTAGCCGACTTGCGCCCCGTCGCGGTGTAGAAGCCGCGCGCGAAAGCGAGGGGACAGGCCACCGGCGCAGAGAACTTGTTAAGACACAACCTATATGCTCCTCAGGAGACAGACCACCGTTTGACGGATTTGTTAAGACATGAGGGTTGTGCCCTTCCGAGGGACAGGGCCACTGTGAAGGACCTGTTAAGACGCGAGAATAGGGTTGGTTAGTCGAATGGGCAAAGGGGCTTCAGCTGCTGGCTAGGGCGCTGCCTCGATCCCATCCGGCGAGACATGGCCGGCCTCGAGGAGGGAGACCTCGCGAGGTAACGCGAAACGGCTTCGGTCGCGGGGCGTAGCGCGCAATGGCGGCGACGGCTGACACCGTCTGCGTGGCTCGAAAGGACGGATGCGCATGTCGGTGTACAAAGAGAAGGAGGCCGCTGGCCCACTCGTACTGGGAGCCTTGTTCCTAATACAAGGTGGTATCGCCACTAGCGGAGCCTTTGCTGTATGCTTAAGGAGCAAATCTCAGGATAAGGGCTGGCGCCTTAGAATATAGGCGGGCTTGAGATAGGGGCCCCTACGATGGGGGGCATGCCTCGACCCTATCGCAATTCTGAGGGCTCAGATTGCTGTGGCAGTGGGATGCCGATAGAGTAGTGGCCCTTATCAGAGGGTGCATCACCGCAGGGTACCACCCGCGCTGCTGGAAGATTGCCAAAGGTATCCTGCTGCGAAAGCAGGGCAAGCCTACTTACACCGTCGCAAGAGCCTACCGCGTTATCAGCCTGCTGAACTGCCTAGGGAAAGTGGCAGAGAAGGTAGCGGCTACGTGGATCGCATCTTACTGCGAGAAGAATGAGGTTTTTCACCAAGGACAGTTCGGCTGCCGTCACGGCAGAAGCACTTCCGACGCTGTCGCAAGACTAGTGTCATTCGTGGAAGATGCGTGGGAACGGAAGCAGACAGTGCTCACCCTACTGCTGGACGTCAAAGGCGCCTTTGACCGAGTGAACAAGCAACGTCTGCTCGAGCGTCTGATCGAAGTTGGCATCGCTGGCAACATCGTTCGCTGGGTCAACTCTTTCTTGTCTGACAGACGAGCGATGCTAGTCGTCGACGGCAGAACGGGGAAGACGCACGACATCCAGGCTGGCCTGCCACAGGGCTCACCAGCTTCGCCAGTATTGTTCAACTTATCGATAAGCGCGATGTTCTCGTCGCTCGAAGAGATGCATCCAAGTTTGGAAGCGATCTCATTTGTAGACGACATAGGCCTTGTCTTGAAGTGCAACAAGCTGCGCGAAGGCGCGAGAGAGCTCGAGAGCTCGAGAGCATTGCGCAACATGCAGTCGAGTGGGGAGACCGCAACAAAGTCGAGTTCGAAATCAGCAAGACAGAAGTCGTAGTTTTCAGCAAACAGCGCAAAGTGCTTCAGGAAAGCAGAGAAACGTCGTTACGTATCGGACAGCACGAGCTTCCCATCAACCGCGGGGCGACTAAATGGCTAGGCTTCTGGCTAGACCCGAAGCTATCTTTCAAGTCGCACTTCGACAAGAGACTGGCGAGTGCCAAAGGTGCCTTGCAAAGGGTAAAGGGTCTCAGTGGCAGTCGTGGTGGCTTAACCATGCGACTGATGCGGAGAGTAGTGGTGGCAGCCGTCGATTCGGTCGCACTTTACGGAGCTGAGGTGTGGTGGAGGGGACAGCAAGACCGTTCCAAGCGTCTGCAACTACTGCTGAACAGTCAAGCACGAGCTATCACTGGTATGCTGTCGTCTACACCGATCCCCACCCTGCTCGCGGCAGCTTGCTTGCCACGTGCTGGAGAACTGCTGGACTATCGCCAAACGCGGTTTGCCGTGCGAGCTCTTTCTGCCGCACAGGACCATCCGACACATCAGCTGCTGCCCCCAAACTTTCGGATGGGCCAGTTGTACAGACACGAAGGAGCCGTAGACCGCTTGTCAAGCGTCGGCTGGCTCAGCCCCGACAAAACGCACCGTACACTCGGAGGCAGGATGGCGCAGCAAATAGCTAAGAAGCTGGCCTACGACACTGAATACGGGTTCGGCCTCCTCGAAGATCTGGGCTCGCCGGAAACAGACATCGATGTCAGGGTTCGCGGCCCGGACATCACAACGACACAACGGAGAAGTGAAGGACAGCTAGAGCGGCTCACGTTGTTCGCAAGAGCCATAGATGGCACCGCCGAAGGCAACAGCTTCGGAGCGGGCGTCGCGTGGGAAGCGCAAGGCTGCTGGAGGACAAAGACGGCGTCGCTCGGCAAGTATCTGTCCGTCATCGATGCAGAGCTGTTCGCTATCAGCATGGCGGTGGGGAAAGTCGGCTCTAGCCTGCGCGAGACGGGAAAGCAAAACGCAGAAATTGTGACGACTTCGCGAGACGCAGTCATAGCGGTTACCAGACTGAGCCGATGGGTGCCACCGCTGGTGAAGCAGATTGCCAATCAAGCCAGGCAGCTTAAAGCGCATGGACACAGCCTGACCCTGTCATTACTGACTGACGACGGAGAGACTGAAGGGACAAAAGCTGCCGATACTGTGGCAAGACGAGCGGCACGGCAACAACCGCGACACATGCGTTCGGCATCGATTTCCTACGTACAACGATGCGTAAAGGTACACGGGAGGCCATTGCCCAAGCTGAGCAAGCACATCTGCAACACGAAAAAGGAGTTATCAGCGCGATACCTGCAGCTGAAGTCCGGGCATGCAGTGACAGGCGTGCATCTGATGAGGATAAAGAAGATGCAAGACGCCCGGTGCTGGTGGTGCAGCGACAGCAGACAGAGCGTGGCACACCTGATGCTCAGCTGTCGCAAATGGAGAAGAGAGCGAGAGCGGATGCTGCATGCCCTCGAAGCGAAGAAAATCAAGATATCGACGAGAAGAAACGAGCACGTACTGGTCCTGTTCGTGGAGACAGCTGTCGAGGCAGTATTGCGGTTCATCGAATGCACAGCAGTCGGCAAAAGGGCAGAGGCGAACAGCACACAAGGACTAGATGAGTGGGACGTTGGTCTGCTCGACCGGGAGGGCACGGACGATGAGAGAACACTTTAACAGGGAGGAAGCGAGATGAGTGCAGACGGCGAGGGAGGACGTGGCAAAACCAAAGACAAGCTAGTATGAGGGCGCTGAGCCCAAAAGCCGTGGCGACTTGGCTAAGTCGGGATGGCGAGCAGGATCGAAGGAATAACACCAACGCAGGAGCACAGATAGAAGACCAAGAGATTCATCTAGGGATTAGCCCGGGCTTGTCATAAGCTGAACAGCTTGTATACAATATGATTAAAAAAAAAAAAAAAAAAAAAAAAAAAAAAAACGGACGATGGGGAATGCGACCTACAAAGATCTTGTGGGTATAACGTTGTGGAGGCTGACTGATGTTCAGCAGATGTTCGCGTCCGCTTGGGAGTCTGTCAATCTTGGTCCTGTGTGCGCGGTCGCTTGCCTAGTAGGCTGGGATGTCGGCCATCAGGTGCAGGCTCTTCAACACAAGCAACGCCTGTCAGGGAATGATTTATCTTGAGAAAGCGGTGCCACTCGGCGGAAGCCCACTTATAGACACGAAGCAAAGCAGGTTGGAGTGAGTCAGGATATGCGGCATCGATACCATAGCTGGTACCACGCTGCATTGGTCGCTGTCCACTCTGCCACGCAAACGCCACTTCTATGTCTGCACGCGGGCTTTCATCGTCGTATCGGTTGAATGGTCGAGACAGGCTCTTGATATGTCGTTCGGTCACTGCTATGGACACTTGGCGATACACCTGGACACCGAAAGCAGCGCCGCATACATCTAGAGTCAAGGGCTTTAGAGCTTTCGTAAGAACATCAGCACCCCAGGGCCGCTGAGGTTGGTCGGCTGCTGCGAAGAGGAGGCGACGATCTTGTTCGCGCCCATGACATTTTCGATGTAGCATATCCGCGAATGGCCGGACATAGATAAGATACATAGCAATCAAGACAGAATCGTCGGGACAAAGATATCGAGCCACCTGAAACTCTTGGTTGGTCGCTTGGCGTGCTTTGGAGTGCCGGGTAATGTACATGACGTGTCCATCGTGAACATAAACTCCACGAGTAGTACTTGGGCCGTTGTGGCACTCGAGGCTGGAGAGCTCCGATATTCGTGGACATTGTCCTGCGCGGAGAAAAAGCAATTGGAAGATATGAAGCAAGAGACTGCTTTCTTCCTTGAGGTAGCGGCGAACTGCATCAAAGTTCCCTCGTTCGCCAGACATAAGCCCATCGATTGGGTCGAAACATGCTCGTGAGGATAGCTTGAGGTATTCAGAACGGAGGGTGTTGCCAGGATCTTGAACGAACGAATAGCCAGATTCATGGTTGGACATCCTGTCTTTTATCTTCTTTAGGTCGAGATCTGGATGTAGGCCGTACATCAGTCGCGACATGGCAGCCGCAACACGATCGTGGACGCGGGTACCCAGACCACGAAACTGGCTCATCATTATCTTGCCATCGTTCCAGGACACAGTCTCCGAGTCGTCGCTCCAATTGACTCGGAAGCTAGGCCCATCGGAGCGGGAAAATGCTCGTCCGTACGAACGTAAGCTTAGTAGCTCACCCATCGGAGCCTGACATCCGAAGCACATATAGCGCTCGCGCACTCTGTTCAAACGGCTTAGATCCCCGGTCCGTGGTCTCACCTGCCAACCATTTGAGAGATGTTCGAACCGGGGCAGCGTAGCCTCGAGCATGCATAATCGCATACAATATATCAGGCCGGAAAGCTTGGGAGTGTAGTTCCGTGGCCGCTCGAAGGTCAGACCAGAAACCGAGAAGCCGAGAATGCCGCTGAAGTAGACAAGTAGAGTAGAAGAGGCATTCCCATCCACATATGGTTCCTGGCAGAGGAACAGCGACATCTGGCCGACAGCATCCGCCAATGTCTCCTCCGTGGCAGTAAGGGGCACGGAGGTATTTCCTTTGGACGCTTAGTCAGCTAGGTTTGTATGGTTCTACGATGTCAATATATTCTTGCGATACGTACTTCGACTTGTTGCCTTTCCGACACGCAGCGAGACGAGCCCTCTCTCGTCCGCTGTTGAGCTTTCTGCGTCACTGATGTCGACCTCATTATCGTCACTAAGCTCCGAGTCTTCATAGTCGCTGCTAACAGCGGTGGTTATTCGTACTCCGAGAGGAAAACTTTCTCTCGCTCTCGTCTATCAGACAATAACGAGTCGTACTTCTCACTGGAAGGTGTACCAGAGTCGCTGGTGGCGCTAGCTTCCAGACCCGCATGCTGCTCGTGCAAGCTGAGCGTTAGAGAGAAACACGGCCTGGTTGTACTGGGAGTGCATCTTGGGTGGCAGCCCATACCAGTGCGACGGCTCGCCGCTGCTTCTCTGAGAGCCGTCCTCGGAGAAGAGCTTCGCACGTAGCATCATTCAGCCGGTATATGCGGACAGCGAGGTAGAGCAGACTTTTCCAGAGTGAGCGGTATTTAGCAGATGTATTGCGCCGACCCGGAAGCTCGAATGGCGCCTTGTATGGGCGCTTGGGGATGTGGCTCCGAAGCCAGCATCTCACGGAGTGATTGGTGTGCTCTGCTGTGTCTTCGCAGCGCTCGAAGAAGTGATCGACAGCCTTGCCAATCATGGATAACCGCTTTTCGTCGCCCGCCGAGCTGTAAAACACTTCTACTCCATACCGACCGAGCTCAAGGCGCCGGTCATCCCAGCTGGGGCTCTGGCAAAGCGCTTGCAGCAATTGACGATCAACGCCTTCGAAAGTGGTCGCCCACCCAGTACGTCGCATCCAGTTGCTAGTAAGCGCAAGATCATCAACTCCTGTATCCGTTGCAGACTGCTTTTGCCGCCCCTCCTCGAGCCACTGCTCTTCTTCTTCGTGCATTATAGCGACCTGTCGTTGACGTCGCGGAGAGCCATGTACGTCTAGTTCCACATTTGTCGGACTCCTTTGGACCACCCAGAAGTCTCGTGCTCCATTTATCGTCCAACTTTGCAGTTGCAGATCGCTTTCGACACTGTCTCGTAGCCAGTGCTTCTGGTCGCTCTTGCATCGGTGCGCCTCTGACAGATGGCGCCGTACTAATTCAAGGCTGGTTGAACGATAATTGCAGTGCTTACATGCGCCACCCGAGTAGACAGCGAGGTGTGGGTGCGGTGGGCTATAGTCCGCGCGAGGAGCGATCTGATTCGCATTGGGGAGGCTCAAGTATTTCATGAACGCGCTTAGTCCTTTCCTTACTGTCGGTAGAATGTCGTGCTTGTCGCCCAGGTGTCTCGACACTCTTTCACCTTTTGTTTGGAGGGCATACTTGCACGTGATACATATGATAGCGCCCGCATCTTTGTCCCAGTATAAGCCCAGAGCAAGGAACTTGCTGTCAACGTCGAGTTCGGGGAGGACGTTCCATGCCTGCGACGGCCTAACTTCCCGGCTGAGCGACGTCATCGGTGCCGTTGCAGTCATGTATGAATGGGGATGATTACGACAAGTGGCTAAGAGTACCAGGAGGTCAAGCAGAAAAGGGTGATGTGTCTAGGAACGCGTCACGTTCCCGACAGCCAACAATGCCACACACGGCGGTCCGTGCAAAACCTGGAACGCGACGCAATCCGAGGTCGCAACTTCCAGCAACGCGGGGCACGGACTGGAACGCGACGCATTCCAGCGGAGAATACTTGAGTAGGGTAGGATTGGGGGTAGGGTAGGATTGAGGGTAGGTGTACCCTTTGTGATAGGAAGTGACGATTGCCACCAAACCGTCTTCGACAAACACATTGCGATGGTATACGGTATTGACGTGCTGCAAGCCCGTGATCTCAGTTCCGCGTGCTGGCTGTCCTGCTGTCAGATGGACTAGAAGCAACAGGCTTTCCAGGAATCGATCGACCTGAACAAGATAAAGTTGAAATCCTTTGAGATCCCATATGATCTCCTGTTCACTGTCGAGGGCACAGAAACGATCCCGCAATCGCTCAGTTCCAATCACCCTTCGTAACAACCATGTTTCGCCCGGCGGTAGGGTCTCTGTGTTACGCCGATCTTTCAGAAAGCTCCACCCCCGTGTAACATTCGTGGGATCGTCGCGTATCCGATCCAAAGCTATTCTGGGGACGATCTCAGCTCTGCTTTCGTCTACACCCAAGAGGAATAATGCCTCTAAGCTTTGCTGCGTTTCATGTACTTGATCCATTACAAATCGCTTGAATACTGGAATTTGTAGCTCGATTTCGCGATAGTTGATGGTTTGTCCGTCTTCTGACCATCTCATGTAACCGAGTGAAGTTGTACAATCTCTGATACGCTTGCCAAACGATCTCAGATGCACAGCCCATGTGAATGGAGTGGGCTTCTCTAACATCATGAACCGGTTGCGCATTTCGTCCAGCGGATCCAGAGGGTCCTGTACAACATCATCTTCGGCCAGTAAGACAGCTTTCTGTAGCACCAGTAATTGTGCAATCTTGATGAATGCTGAGAGCTTTGGCGTGTAGTTGGGAGCTTCGTATAGGGTGCTGTTGTTTTCGTCAATGCCCAGAACGGCCAGAAATCCCACGAGGGGGCTCTCGAAGACATTCCCACGGATAGGTTGTTCGAGCAGGGACAGACAGAAGTCGAGGCAGATGCGGTCGAGCTGTTCTGGAGCTAGCCAGGGTTTTGCCACCATTTCTGCTGCTTTCCCGAGCAGGCTGTCGAGAAGAGCAGTTTGATAGCTGCCTAGGCTATGCTGAAACTGTATATCCCGTTCAGGATCAGATGTACGACAGATGAATGCGAGTGCTCGCTTCCAGAACTACTTGTATTGCTTGGACGTCGACTCTTTCAGCTTGTAAACAAGTGGACGGCTGTAAACCTCCGTTCGAGGAAGGAACGACGCTATCCGCTTCTGTCCAAAGAAGTTCACCTTTTCTTCACAAAGCGAGGTGTATGCCGCTTCAACAAGACGATCAATTGCCGACCCGATCTCATAAAGCACGGCTTCGTCATGTTGTAGTGGAAGTCGAGCCAATCTGGCAGCCCTGTCCAGTGGGATTCCTTTGAGGTAGTACAGCCATCGAGTCCTCTCTAGCCAAGGTGACACCTGTGTGCTTGCGATTTCGGCATCGAGAATAAGCTGTTTCTGGGATTCTGTTGTTTCAAGTTGAGCAAGGGTACCAAAGATCCGGTCCATTACAAAGTCGCCTTCAATAGATCTAGACATGGAGCCTTGTTGCCGTAGTGCCTCATCTTTTGTCTCCTTCTCGGGTGCTTCCACCCGAAAACATATACTGCCCTTCACTCCTGCCGTAAAGAATCGCTGGTAGAATGCCGGCTGGCACGGGGGCCGATCGCCGTATTGGTCGCTGTTGAGCCGCTTTTGCATTATGCCTCTGGAGTTGGCCACAGCTCCGCCACGTCCGCGCCGAACTTCGGCATGGCAGATGTTGTAGTGCCTTCTTATTTCTTCCTCTCGTTTTGACACAATTGAACAATGCGTACAGCCGTAGCCGACGTGCAACCTCAACACCGGGAAAGCCTTGGTTTTTGGAGGAGGCACAGGTTACATTCAGAGAGAGGATCGAGGAGCTCGCACGGCAACGACGTCAGCAAGCGATTCTTCACCCACTCATTTGTCGATCGTTTTGTTTGGAAGTCAGGATAAAGTCTTCGGTGATGTGCTCGGATGTGGGTCACAAGGTGCTGCGGCACGACACCTGCCCTGCATACTCGGCATATTAAGATTCGTTGGTCTGACAGCAAGTGGAAGAGATCCAATGCAGTATCGTTTCCTTTCGCCATGTTAGCGATGCGATATCATTGGTTGTATGGGAGCCGGACCACAGCGACAGACGGCGCGACTGAGACACGAAGAGCGACGCGCTGGCCGAGAACGGCCTAGCGGCTTCTCCAGCTTTCAGCATCCAGCCAACGTCTGTGATTGGTCAATCTCAGAAAACAGGGGGGTCGATCCAAATGAGGGGTCGATCCATTCGGCGCATATGTATTCAGGCCTTAATCGCGTGTGCACTAGGCGTTCCCGAAGCAAGCGCTCCATTTGCTGCGACTGCTGCATAGCTCATATGTCCGTGTGTCCTGGCATGAGGTGCCTTGTCTTTCAGCTCTTTGACCATGTCCACAACCGTCTTGCTCCTGTCCGTCGCTTCTCGTGCTGCTGCCTTTGTCTCTTCTCCAATCTTGATGCTCCGCTTGATGTCTGCCGAATTGTTCCTCCTTTCCACTTTGACTGTCTCTATGACGTTTGCAATCTCTTCAGCTATATATTTCGCTTCGGTTTGCATGATACTGAGTGCGTCCTGGATGGTGGTGAGATCCGGTTTCCTGAGTGTCTTGCTAATCATGGTTAGTGTCCCCGTGATCATAGTCCTCACATGATTCGCCGACACAGCCTGGCCCTGCGAGCGGTCGATGCAGTTCAGCGTGTCGCGGAGGTACTTGGTGAGTTCGGTAGCGTGCTCGCGGAGTTCGAGAGGCCAGTCAACCCCTGAGGGCCATGGAATAGCCATTTCGGTACAGCCGCGCTGGGCGACGCGACCGACGTGATAGCACTCCGAAAACCACTTCTAGGGGGCCGTGTACGTTCAGAAAATCGAGTCAATTCCAAAAATTAGAGTACTCGCTGTTGTCGTGTTTTTTGTCTTTCCAGATTTGTGTTCGTAGTGATGCAATTCAAAATGGGAGCCGTCACGTGGGGTGCGGCGTCACGCGGGGAAGACCCTTAAACCGGCGAGTCACTTGGTTAGATTGATAACTTACCTCCAACCAAAGTCGCCGGCTTGCTGTACCGATTACATCTCACCGGGGCCTCCTACATGGCGTGGCCATATTCAGCTATACATCTATAGTCAGACAAATCCACCAGACTCGGTCCAAGCTCAACCCAGCCCCAACCCTCACCCTCACTAAACATGTCTCCCAAGCGTGACCCAGAAGTCGGCTGCATCATTCCCGAGCCTGGAGACTGGCCCATCGACCCGCAGACTGACGTCCCGGTAGAAGAGAACCGCCTCTGGATTGACGGCTGCTTCGATTTTTTCCACCATGGCCATGCCGGTGTCATACTGCAGGCCCGCCGTCTGGGCGAATCACTGTTCGTGGGCTTGCACTCGGACAAGGAGATCGCAGAGAATAAGGGCCCTACTGTCATGAACATAGCAGAACGCACCGCAGCTGTCAACGCCTGCCGATTCAGCTCTCTGTGTGTCCCCCATGCGCCATACGTGACCAGCTTGCCATGGATCGACCATTACGGGTGTAAGTACGTTGTACACGGTGGCGGTATCACGAGTGATGCCGAGAACAGCAATTGCTATCGCTTTGTCAAGAAAGCGGGACGCATGAAGACCGTGGAAAGGACACCAGGCATCAGCACGACAGACTTAGTCGGTCGGATGTTGCTATGCACCAAGACCCACTTCATCAAAAACTTGCCGGATGTGATGGCTGGCAAAGAGGGTAGAGGCAGCGAGGATGAGAGGAAAGCCTACGGCAAGGAACTAGAGACAATGATAAAGGGGTACGCTGCTGCACCGAACGGCCGTGAGCCGTGTGTCCAAGTCTACAGTTTCCACCCGAAGCACCCCTCAATTGAGACACGCCAAAGCAGCATCAAGGGCAACCCGGGCGAGATCAGCAGCAGTAGCAGCCCTCGCAACCGCAACAGCGGCAAAGGCACCTTCTCGTCTATGGCCGACGGCCTTGGCCCTCGCGCCGGACAGCGCATTGTCTATGTTGACGGCGGGTTCGACCTTTTCTCCTCCGGCCACATTGCCTTCCTCAAGACTGTCGCCGCGCTGGAAGATAAGCTCGGCCGCGAGCGCGACTGGTTCTCGCCCGCTGTTACCAGTAAGCGCATCGATGAGACCGGCTCCGATTATGGCCCTGCGTACATCATCGCCGGCATCCATGACGATGAAGTCATCAACTACTACAAGGGTATCAACTTCCCGATCATAAACATCTTCGAGCGCGGGTTGTGCGTTGTGCAGTGCAGGTACGTACACAGTGTCGTGTTCGGAGCTCCTTTCGTACCCACTAAGACGTACCTGACTGGCCTGCCCGCTATGTCTGCCGCCGACAAGTTGCACCCAGATGTCGTCTACCACGGTCCGACATCGTTTATGCCTGCACTATTCGACTCTTACGCCGACGCCAGAGCCCTCAGCATCTTCTCCGAGACGCCAGCACACAACTTTCAGGACGTCAACGCTGCACACATCATGAAGAGGATCCTGGACAACCGGGCGCAGTATGAAAAGCGTCAGCGTAAGAAGGGCGTAAAGGGCGCGGGCGAGGAGGCCACCAAGAAAAGAGAGCAGGTGAAGAAGGAAGCTGCGGATGTGCTGAAGAAGAGGAACGAGGAAGCGAGGAAGGAGTTGCAGAGAAGGCAGAGCGAGGTCGAGAGGCAGTTTGGCATATGAGCAATCGCATGTTGGTGGATCATCACAGTGTTTGTGCGCTGCTTTCTGATCAGAGCCCAGTGCTACGGTCTTCTTAGCGGGGGTCAGTCTCCTTACAAGCGGCTTAGGGCCACGCTCAATAGGAAAAGGTTATACTATCAAGACCCCCCACTATGGGGTGGCACTCTCATACCTACGTAACACACGCTATCAGACAACCTGATCAAAGCCACAGCGCATAACAACATGCAGCTGATCCTTCTCCAAGGCATGGTAACGTGGCGATCAGGCAGCAGCATGAGCACACTAGATCTGGCTTTCCCGAGACCGGCGATAGCAGAGCAATTACTGCAATGCCAACCATGCGAAAACTAAACTCAGACTCTGATCATATAGCAATCGTCACATCGATCGTGACAATGGCCCTACAGCAAGCAGAGCGCCCAGCGCAGCGTCAGTGGCGAAAGGCAGGCTGGGGAAAGGTGCGCGAGTGCCTGAAATGACGACTACAAGATCTGGACCTCAGCCCCGAGGGAAGCGGATGGCTCCAATGATAGCTGAGCGGGCGAGCTGGAGGCACTGGCCAATAGGGTAAGCCAGCTGCAGACCACCATTAAAACACCATCCGCGACAAGACCCTACAGCAAAACCCTCCCGCTGGACCCGAATCGGCTGGGCTGCAGGATGCACGGATAGCGTAAAGAGACCCCGGCGAGCTCGACAGCATTGGGTGGCATGCGGCAGTCAGGAGGCCTACGTCAATTACCGTCAAGCAATCAATGAGAAAGAACGCCATATCAAGAAGGACAGCACATTGGGTTGGCGATGGACTGTGCTTCATCCGGCGAAGATGTGGCAGCTAGCTAAGTGGACGTTAACGACGACACAAGAACCACTCTACCCACCTCAATTTCCACCGCTAAAAGACTGGGACAGTAAACACCACAGCTCGAACGTGGCGAAGGCCGAGGCCCTCGCGGACTGTTTCTTCCCACCTCCAGTGGCGGCAGACCTCACTGACAGAGGGTCAAAGATGCCCTTTCGAGCTCCCCATATGCCAGGAAGTCAGCATGAATGAAATTGTACAGATTCTTAGGACCATTGCACCAGAGAAAGCCCCAGGGCCGGACGACATACCCAATCGCTTTCTCCGAGAATATAGAGGCGCCCCCGCCGAGCCGCTGGCCAAGTTGTTTCAAGACTGCCTCCAGAGATCACATCACCAGACACCCTTCCGCCACCCCAAGACAGTAGTCCTCAGAAAGACACAGAAGCCAGCATACGTAGCAAAAGCATACAGTCCCATCGCACTGCTCAACACGCTCGGAAAAGTACTCGAGAAAAAGTCGCCCGACGGGCCAAAGCCAGACTGCGACTGTGGCTGGCCAAGCCAGACTCCGAAGCACATCATTCTGTTAGTCAAAGCTACAATCGTCTCCCCCAAGCGAATTACACGGCATACAAACGGCAAGGAACGGAAGCGCCCTGGTGAGCGGCAACAGAACACCGCCGCCGAGAATGTCGAGCCTGAGGGCAATGGCGTGGAGGGCAGCGACTCCGCAATTGTCGACATGGTGGATCGCTGCTGCGACTTCTGTCGTTTGGATGCCGGCGTGGTTGAGACCTTATTCAGATTGCTAAGTCGCTCGAGGGAACCGCACACCACGCTACCCTCGCCGTCTTGGTCTGTTCCCGCTACACCTAACGAGTTCATGGTGTCGTCGTCCCTGGCGGCTCCCGCTCAGTGCTGACGACGCCGACTGAGGCCGCCTTGGTGCCGTGTGCCCGAACGCCTGGCTTGGAGAGATGTGAATAATGGACGCTCTGCCGGCTCCGCCGCGCTGCCGTGGCCGTGGGTCCGATACTACTCCCTATCTCCCCCCTTCTTTACCGTTATCTGTGGCCAGCCCTCTCCTGTCGGTGTCGTTCGTAGTGCGTGGGACGCGCCTTGGGCCTCGCCGGCCGCCCCGCGAAGCCCCGCCATCTCCACCGCGAATGGCATTTCTGGCAGAAATGAAGGGTTATATAGGTTAGGTTCCGAGGGTAGCGCAAGAAGTCTCATCCTTTCTTGTTCTCTGTCGTATTGTCAACAACGCGATGCGACTTCCAAGTCGTCCTGCCTCTCCTGAGAATGTACTAATAGCAGGCCTTCGGGTTGAGTCTGCGCCTTACCTACCTCGTCCCATACACGGTTGCAGAACGACATCATCTTCAGGTAGCTTATGCACTTGTACGCGACCGACAAATTGCAGTCCAGGTGTAGACAAGACAAATTGTCGAGTCTTATACCTGGCTAGCCCAGCGCTTTGTTTATTGAAACCTCTATATTTCACCTATACCGGGCCCAATGCAAGAGGCATCAAGGGAACCATTGATACATCAATTTCCCAAAGCAAGCCCGCAACCCTAAACCCAAAATTTTCTAAGCACTCCAATTACTCATCCTCCAGATCACTTTCATCCACCATCTCGACCGCATGCTGTTTCTTCTCACTCACCTCCTTGAAAGTCGCCCATGAAAGCAGCGCGAACGCGACAACGATGAGCGCACCGCCTCCCACCGCTGTGGTTGAGAGGTCGTTGTGCAGCGGCTCCGGCAGCAGCTCATCGCAGAGCACGACGAGGAAAATCGTCAACAGCGCAGCCACGGACGAGAGCACAGGCGAGGTGAGCGATATCAGGACGAGAAAAGAGCCGGAGAAGGTCGCGTTCGCGAGACCGGAGATGAGCAGCAACCATGCCGCTTTCCCCTGCGGCAGCTCGAAAATCTCGATGCCCGAGATGTGCAGTAGCGGCAGCGGTATCCAGAGGACGAGCAGCGTGAAGCAACCGATGAGGCTGCCGAAGGTGTTCGCAAAGATCATGCCGCGGCTGGGGCTGCAGCCTTCGGGCGGGCAGGCGACTTTCTTGTACAAGACTTCATAGAAACCATACAGCACGGAGCCGACGCCGATGACGAGGTTGCCAAGGAAGCGATTCGAGGGTTCGTCAATGTCAGGCGCGTCGAGACCGCCGATAACGACGTCGGAATCTCCGCCGGGCTTTGCCGTGGTGCCGTTGTCGCCATATGCGACGATGAGGACGCCGACGATCGCCACGGCGACGGCGAAAACTTTTCTCCAGCGCAGCTTTTCGTGCAGCATGGGTATTGCGAAGGCATAGGCGAAGAAGGCGGAGCAGTTGTAGATGGCTGTCAGCTCGGAGGCGGTGGTGAGGTCCACGGCGATATACCAGCAGCCTCCAGCGATGGTGAGGGCGCAGGTGACGAAGGCGGTTGTGTGGATAAAGTAGGGGACTGGCGACTTCTTGGCATATTGAGGTGGAATTTCCAGGGTCCGTTGCTCGATCATTTGCGCGGTTGAGCGGAGAATGGAAACGTGACGGCGCCAGAAGGTCGGCCAGGGTTGCTGCCATTTCTGGAGACGCAGAATGAGAAGTTGTATTGGCCAGAGGAGAGCCCACGAACCGTGGGTGAAGTACCTTCAGGCGTTCGCTGTCAGCCAAATCGACTTAACGACATGAGGGAAACGGCGCGTAGACTTACAGCATGCAATATGCCTTCCTCCATCCCAGATTGTGCTGAATGTACACCGCCGTTTCTGTCTGCACAGCGAAACTGACAAGACTGACAAGCAAGAAGCATGCAGCATATGTATATTTCTTCTTCGTCGTTGATCTGGCCAACTCCTCCGAGTCCCGTGCCTGGAAGCGACCGTGTCTGATTTGTGTTGATGGGCTTATTTCCGCATGTTTCCCCTGCTTACCCCCGGAGAGTAGAGGTAGGTCCTGTGACGACCTCCCCTCCGTGGGCCTATGAAAGGACGGTCGGAGATCGGAAGGCATGTTGGGATTACCCGGCGCTCTCAAGGTCGTCGTCCCAATTATCCAAGTCGCTGTCCTTGCTCGGCCGCCTCTGTACTTTCCCTGACCCTTTTGCGGTCTCCGCGTCCTCAGCAATATTATTCGGGTGTGGCAGCTGTTCGAACGGGAAGGCTTGCCGGCCGGTCTCGAGGCAACAGTGGTGTTAGATACTCGGCCAACTGAGTAGTTGTTTTGCTGGCAAGTGAGCGCCGTTATGTCAGTGGAAGCGACGGTTCAGTACATAGGCGTGCAATGGAAGGGTGGTATGCTGGGATGACAGTGTTGTCTGCATGTGTAATCGTGTGTGCTCACATTCCAAGTTTATCTAGACCAGGCTTTCATGCACGTGACGTCCAAGCAGCCCTAGTCGCTGTGGTCGACGCTGGACGGAAGTTGCTACGCCCGGCACTGCGATCGTTTGGCGTGACAGGCAAACCAGGACGAGGGCCGCGACGCCGGTGCGCCAATGTGAGCCGGTGGTAGGCGACGCCCTCGATCGACTTCGGGATCCGGGTGAAGTTCCCGACTACGTCACGTGGGACGCCGGAGTTGCGGCAGCATTGGCCATGTCGACGACCGCGGACATCCTCATCATTGCGCTGCGACACTTGGCAGGTGTCGCAGCTCAATGGAACGATCCTTGGCAGCGCCAATACTCGTATTGGAGACAGACAGCTGTACTCTCATTCCACATGAGTGGCCCACGTCTTCCCCCCCATTCTAAGTGCTTCATTTTGTGGAATTTCATCGTCGCTGTCGCTGAACGGGCTTTTAGAGACGCGAATTTTCGTGTTTTCTAATACTTCTCCCTTAGTTACCGATGGAAAAAGTTGATCCAAGTGCAACCATACGAGATATCGTATGGTTGACTGTTACGGGCCCTGAACGGTAGAGGCTCAGGCGTGAAACAAAACGTTCAGACCACAGATGAATCGACCTTCAGACCACGTCCCAGTCGACGAGCGAGCTGTTGGCCTCGATACAGGTCGAACGAAGTCCGAAAAGTCCGATTACGCAGCCGTGAAAGAGAAGTTACAACAGCGATTGGATAAGATGGAGTGTAATGGTGATAAAGGAAGTATCTAAAAGATAAATCTCGCAACGTGTAGGAGGCTATCAAGCAATCGCTGCTTGGACAACAAGACTAATCGCTGCTTTGCAGACTCGATGCCTGCGACTCACAGGTTGCGCGCACGCAGCTGATTGATTGATTGATTGGTTGTGTCCTACTCGGTTTCAGCCGCAACGAACTGCAGCTATGCCCGGAAGCAGAGGGTCGGGCGGCAGCCGAGGCGCACTGAGCGAATCAGCGCACCCCACTTCGCATACCAAAAGCATGACCAGCTGCCCCCATCGCCTCCACGGTGATGGAGTCTCTATGTACATTCTGTACTACATGATTGGCGTTCCTCCTCTCGTTGTCATCTCCTTGCGTGATTCCCTGACTCAAACATAGGGAACTCCCCTTGTTCTGCATCTGCGTATTTTGGCTCTTTTGGTGCCGTAACGCCATCTGCAACCATATACCTGTCCCCTAGTGCTCAGCTCGTCTCTTCTGTGGCGCCCTTCTATTCTCTGGGCATATACCAGTTCTATAAATGTGATCAATGTATTTTATTACCTCCCACTAGGATCTTAATGTGGCTGTGTTTGCGAGCGTCTTTCGTCGTCCACAGCAGCTTCGATGTCTCCGTCGGCATTCAGTAGTGTGAGAACGGTGCTCCGCTCCAGCAGGCCTCCGAATTACTAGGCATGAGAGCTCATGCGCGAATCTCCTCGGGCTTTGTCGTGCGGCGAAGGGTGACCAATCCTTCACCAAAGGCTTGGTGGGCGACAGTGGGCGAGGCTGTCTGTGTATCTGCAGTATTGTGTGGCACCGATGAGTAGCGTGCCGATGCCCGGTGCTCGATTCGCGTAGAGATGATCCCCTTCTGTCCGGAGGCCTGTCGGCGTGGGACGTCGCAGACGTTGGCAGGTGTGTTGATGAACCTGCTCCCGGTCCATCGGTGGCTGTGTATTGTTGACTGTAATGTGGAAAGGTGTCTGGGCTCAGTCGCCGCACCCGTACTGCTGGACTCTGACTGAGGCACTGCACTGCTGCTGACGCCGGAAGACGCGTTGTTTTGTGGCTTGCTCTTGACGTTTTGCATGCGTTGTCCAATGCGTCGACGAGAGGTCCTCTGTGGGCCCTGTGTCCACGCGGAGAGTCGCGCGGTGACCTGCACAGGGCATCATCATCACATGTGGACGTGTTTGCGGCCGCGTTACTTGGTGTTCCCGTGCTCTTTCGTATCCGCTGTGTGTTCCATGTCCAAGTTGTTGAGGTCTCTTGGCTCTGTCAACTGTTGCCAGTGACAGGTTCGTAGCCGGCACCACGTACAGGTGGACCTCGTCGCCGGCCTCTCTCTAGTATGGCCCTAGTGACAACATTGGCAGTGATAGCTCTACGCCGGAAAACGTGATTTCGCAAGTACTGACAATACTGTACGGGCCGCTGGTGTGATTCCTCCACTTTAGGTCGATTGCACGGCTCTAATGGAATGTGTGCGACTGATATGGCACTCTACAGTGTGGTGGAATTGGGGCAGGGCTATGCCACCCATATGTAGAGGATGTTAAAGATCGGCGGCGCCACATTCGCCACCCACTGCTGTATATAGGTCAGGCATGCTCCCACTTGATAGATCATCAATTAACATTCTTTGAACCTACCAATTCTCAACAGATGGCGCCAGGCAGGTGAAGGAGACTTGCAACTATAGGCAGATTAGTTCTGCTCGAGTTAGATACTGATTGATATCGCACTTGTCATTAGTTGAAAGCTTCAACTGAAGTCGTCGCATATCGGCAAGCGCGGCTTCCCGTTCGCTCGTTCCCTAGTCTACGCATCACACACGTGTGAGCCACTCGAAGCTTATGTGAGTGTCACGGGCGGAGGTCGGGACGTAGGTGTAGATGCAAACAGGAATATATACAGTCTACCACGGCCAACCTACAGACAGGTTCTATGGTAAGGCCGTAGCTCGAAGAGCTACGAATGCAGTTCAGAGCAGATTTCTCAGGTAGAAGTCTTCCCCACTCCGTGCACGGAACCAGTCCGTGCACGCGCGACGCGACGTTCAACAAATGAAGATCATCTAATATCTCTTGAGCCATGGAAGCTATGGACAAAGCGATTGCAGATCTGAATTCCTCAGCTACTCCTTGTATTGCTCAGGTCGCGAGGCAGTATGGGCTAAGCAGGTCCACTCTCAGCAGGAGATGGAGAGGCGTCACCGCGTCTAAAGGTCAATCCGTCGAAGACCACAGATTTCTGAATGACAATCAGGAACAAGAGCTCAAGAACTACATCGAGAGGCTCTGCGAGAGATGCTTACCACCTACACCGGCAATAGTGAGTCAGATAGCGGCCAAGTTGGCAGGAAAAGAGCCTGGGAGCAACTGGTGCTCCAGATTTGTGGAAAGACACAAAGATGAGCTGGATTCGAGATATCTCAACTCACTGGACTTGCAAAGGCACCATGCTGACTCAGTAGCCAAATATGAGCAATACTTTGATACTGTGAGAAGCAAAATGCGAGAGTACGACATACGGCCTGAAGACTGCTACAACATGGATGAGAAAGGCTTCCTCATGGGCAGGACCTACAAAGCGAAGAGGGTCTTCAACAAGGACCTGAAGGCTTCCTGTAAACTGCTGGGGGCCGGCCAAGACGGATCCAGGGAGTGGATCACAGTCGTCGGTTGTATCTGCGCAGATGGAACGACTCTTCCCCCACTTCTAATCTACAAATCTAAGGCCAACACAGTGCAGGACTCCTGGCTCGAGGACTTTGACGCCGAGAAGCATGATTGCTGGTTCACATCATCACCGAATGGCTGGACCACCGATGAGATCGGTCTGAAGTGGCTGGACCGGCTGTTCCATGAGAGGACCAAGGACAAGTCGAGGCGGCGATGGAGGCTACTGTTTGTAGATGGCCACGGCTCTCATGTCACGCTCCC
>MSJI02000151.1:0-20060 GCA_001931905.2 Cladosporium sp. IMV 00045
GAGAAGCCCTCTGAGTACCCCAGCAAGCCAGCCGAACCGGTGGAGCCCACCAAGCCTGCTGAGCCTGAGAAGCCTTCTGAGTATCCGTCCAAGCCTGCTGAGCCTGAAAAGCCGTCCGAGTACCCAACCAAGCCAGCTGAGCCTGAGGAGCCTACGAAGCCTGCTGAGCCCGAGAAACCATCAGAGTACCCCAGCAAGCCAGCTGAGCCCGAAAAACCGTCCGAGTACCCAACCAAGCCAGCTGAGCCTGAGAAACCATCAGAGTATCCCAGCAAGCCAGCTGAGCCCGAGAAGCCAACTGAAGAACCCAGCAAGCCGGCCGAGCCTGAGAAGCCTACCGAGTATCCTACCAAGCCTGCAGAGCCCACAAAACCTGAGGAGCCGTCGAAGCCGGCCGAGCCAACGAAGCCTGCTGAACCCACTAAACCAGAGGAACCAAGCAAGCCTGCTGAGCCGACCCAGCCAGCACCCTACCCGACTGCCAACACTACAGTCCCAGTCAGCCCGCCTAAGGACACCACCGTCACTATCGGCACCACAGTCTACACGACCTACTGCCCGGCCACCTCAGTCATCACCCACGGCACGGAAGAAGAGACTACGACTTACATGACACACTCGACTCTCACCTCGACTTTCTCTTCTACCGTCAGCGTCACTGTCACCAGCTGTCCTTCTGACGTCAAAGACTGCCCGGCTACTACCGTCCCGGCTACTCCTTCGCCGATCGTTCAGCCTACCGCCTCGTCTCTCGAGGTCCCGCCGCCAGAGCACAGTGCTCCTCCTCCACCAGCTGTTCCTGTCGAGGAACCTAAGCCTGAGACTCCTGCTCCTCAACCCGAAGCTCCCAAGCCCGAGGCGCCTGCTCCCCAGCCAGAAGCTCCCAAACCTGAGGCTCCTGCTCCTCAGCCAGAAGCACCCAAGCCAGAAGCCCCTACTCCTTCTCCCGAGACTCCTGCCTCGCCGGAACAACCTGCTCCTCAACCCGAGGCGCCTGCGCCCCAGCCTGAAGCTCCTGCTCCCCAGCCCGAAGCTCCCGCTCCATCTCCTGAGGCTCCCGCTTCCCCTGAGCAGCCCGCTCCTCAACCAGAGGCACCCGCTCCATCCCCGGAAACACCTGCCTCACCTGAGCAGCCTGCCCCCCAGGCACCGGCGCCCGCCCCCGAGGAGTCTTCTCCCGCAGCTCCCGTGGCTCCTGTCCCCACTACTCTGCAATCCAGCCCTGTCGCTCCCGTCGCGCCCTCGGCGACTCCCGAGGCACCTTTCCCAGCGGGCAATGAGACCTCACCCGTCAGTCCCACTGGCACGAGTCCTTCTGCTCCCGCCGAGCAGACCGTGAACGCCGGCGTGGCCAAGTCCGCCCCGATCGCTCTGATCATCGGCGCAGTTGGCATGCTCGCTTTCTTCTAGACTTGTCGCGTGCAAGTGAGGAAAATGGACGGAACGAACGTTCCGCATTTCAAAGTAATCAAGTTCGCTTTGGCCGATTCATGCGGAAATCATTTGGTGTCAGGCTTCTTGAACGGCTTGTATATAGTCTTTGCTTCATCCGATGGAGTGTTTCTTTTTATGACTAAGTACGTTGTAATGATCACGAAGGAAAGGCTTGAGGAAAAGGCTTGAGGGAAAAGCCGGTAATGGGTCTGGGACGACATCACGATCATTAACTAACAAGGATGAGGAGGAAAATGAAATGAAAAGAAAACTGAAAGGAAACAAGAAATGAAACGAAAAATGAAACGATGGTGTCAACATACTTACCTTATGTAGTTCGTTAGAGAACTAATGAATTGAATCGGACTGATGTTATGAATTTAGTGCTTGGATGATACTTGTTTCTCTCTACCTGAGGTCAATGACCTGCGTTTCTTTGGAGAGTGAAGTTAGTCGATCGTTTAGGCGACAACGAGTTGAACCCAAGGTACGCAAATAGATGATTGTCTCATGGTTTCATGAGTGAGTTACGATTTTTCTAAACGAGCTTATTGATCGATTGATGTTGGAGTGAGACGGTCTTCTTTTTCAAACAAAAAGTGTCTTCGTTCCAGTATTATATCGTTGCTCGCCATCTATGTTTCCTTTCTTCCTTCGGATGTAGTCGACAGGATTTAAGTTTGACGTCGTGCGCAGGAACAGGGCTCGCAGGGCAAGATTGGCTTGGACTCCCTGGGATTTTTTGTTCCGTTGCCGATGCGGGCACTTTCACTTCCATCACATGAAGTTCCAATCTCAAATCTATATCCTCACTTGACCTTTTCCCATACACTTATGCTACGCCGCCTACTTTCCTCGAACACTCTCTCATACGCCAGCAAAAATCACACTTCGCCCAGCATACAACTAACACTGCACCGACACCAGTCAACAACAAGCATGGCGCCCAAACTGCGCGGCCGCGCATTCTACGAGTCTCTCGGCTCGCCCAAATACATCGTCGCGCCCATGGTCGACCAAAGCGAGTTCGCCTGGCGCCTTCTCACACGCTCTTTCCTCCCTCCCGATCTTCGAACTTCCGTCCTCGCCTACTCGCCCATGATGCACGCCAAACTGTTCTCCGAAAAACCATCCTACCGCGGCGAGCACTTCAAGCCGCTCAAGTCGCCTACGGCACTACCGCACCCTGCGGACAAAGAGCAGCAAAAGGCCATGATTGAGAATTCAGAGCCCTACTTGGATGGCAACCCGAAGACGGATCGCCCGCTTTTCATGCAGTTTTGCGCCAACGATCCGGAAGCGCTGCTGGCGGCGGCGAAGATCGTCGAACCGCACGTCGACGCTGTGGACCTGAATTTGGGCTGTCCGCAGGGAATTGCGAAGAGGGGAAATTACGGCGCTTTCTTGCAAGAGGATTGGGATCTGATTTACAGACTGATCAACAAGCTGCATCTGAATTTGGACGTGCCGGTGACGGCGAAGATGAGGGTGTTGGAGACGAAGGAGAAGACGCTGGAATACGCCAAGATGATCCTCAGCGCGGGCGCGAGTATCTTGACAGTGCATGGACGCCAGAGGGATCAGAAAGGGCATTGGACGGGGCTGGCGGATTGGAGTGTGATCAGATACCTGCGAGACAATCTTCCAAAGGAGACGGTCATGTTCGCAAACGGAAACATCCTGCAATACGGCGATTTGCAGAAGTGTCTCGACGCCACGGGCGTGGACGGTATCATGAGCGCCGAAGGCAACCTCTACGACCCTTCGATCTTCGCCCCGCCACCGCCCGTAGGCGAAGAAGGAAGGGAATACTGGCGCGGCCGCAATGGGCTGGGCGGCTACCGTACGGACGCAGTGCTGCGTCGCTATCTCGACATCATCTACACACACGTACTAGGCCAGGAACCTCCAGTCAGAGCACCACTTTTCCTCCCATCAGACCCGACGCCAGAAGCAGCAGCTCCCCTAGCATCTGAGCCCGAAACCCCAACCACAACAACAACCACAACGCAAGAAACCGAAAAACGCAAAGCCCCCTCAGAAGACCCCGCCCCGGCCTCCAAGAAACAAAAACACAGCAACACCCCCAACATCCGCGCCCGCGACGCAAACTTCAGCGCCATGCAAGCGCACCTCTTCCACATGCTACGCGCGCTCGTAACGGCTCACACAAACGTCCGCGACGCCCTAGCACGGTGCAAGGGAGGCGACATGGCCGCGTACGAGAACGTGCTGAAATTAGTAGAAAACGCCGTGCGAGAAGGCATGCTCTCCTACGAAGCCGATCCCGCAGCGTACGAGAGCGCGGAAGCGGATGCCATGTTGGAAGTTAGCGCGGAGGAGGAAGCGCTGAGCAGTGATGGGGCGGTCAAGCGATGCAAGAGGCCTTTCTGGGTGTGTCAGAGCAGGGTGAGGCCGTTGCCGAAGGAGGCGATTGAGAAGGGAAGTATTCAGTTGAGTAAGAAGGAGCAGGCGAAGATTGCGGAGAAGGAGGAGAAGCAGGCGAAGGAGGTTGGGTTGCCGCCTGGAGGGGGCACGGATGAGGTCAAAGTGAAGAGTGGGGAGGGGGAGAAGGTGGAGGTGCCGAAGGAGGGCATGGTGTGTGGATGAGTGGTTGTTGATTGTATGAGGTATGAATATAGACGCATGTGCTTGTACTTGTGCAAGAAAGGGTTCTCAGCCCAATAATGAATACACTATTGCATATTGCATGAAACTTAATCATATTTACAGAGTGGCAAGAGCCACGTTATGCTCTGCTCTCTGGCAGTGCACAGACTTACGATTCTCTTGCCGCAAGGTCAATACTAATACCATTTCCTTGAGACAGAGTAATAAATCACGGTTGGCGCTACGCCACCAAGCGAAGCGACCATCTGCCAAAGCGTTCACGACGGGTTTATTCGATTCATATCGAGTAAAAAGTAAAGTTTCTCCCCCGATTTACTATGGACAAATCTACCACATTCGTTTATCGTTGTATTAGCAAGGAATTGGTGGTAGACTCAAGAATTTCTTTGAACAAACTGCTTTTCGATTGGACTCGTTTTCAATGAAGGGTTCGCATCGTATGTCTCCCGGAGGCATATCATTTCGGTATGGACTCGACCTATATGTTGTCACTACACAATTTTCTTGAGGCAGCTAGGCGGCAGTTACTGGTGGCAAGCAAATTGGACAGCTTTGCTAGAATTCATAGAAGTTGGCGCAAAACAACAACGAATCTGTCAAACGCAAAAGACATTGAACGGTGCATGATGAGCTAGACCAGTGATCTTACTTTGTGTTATTCTCACTTCGGTTCGTGTATCGATTAGCAGGTTCTGGCGACGCAGGCAAAAATCGTACTCCTCATAGATCACTAATCTCTCAGATTAACGCCATTTCCATGCAACATTGTCAATGCAACATGCTCTCAGTGATCACTTCATCTTGTTCGAAGATTCCATCTGCTCAACTTTCGCCAAAGCATTCGCAGCTCTCATCACTCCTTGGGCAATCAGAGCTAGAACAACAAACTCGTCAGCAAAACCCTTCTTGCTCTCGCGCATGTCAAACTTACCGCCAGGAACCACAATCCAAATCGCATTCATAAAAACGAAATAAAACCAAAAATAAAACGCCTCCGGCCTCGAAAAGCTAACCCCATTGACCAAATGCTCAAAGCCCGCCGTGCCATAATACAGCACGTCACCATACAACTGGCCCAAACTGACGAGCATCTGCAGCGGCAATCTCAACGGATGCCTGAGCACCACCAACGCCGCGACGAGCAAACACGCGGGCCCCCAGCACGTCGCCGTGATGGCTTCCATGCACAGCACGAAAGCGTTCTGCGTCAGGTACCTGCTGTCGGAGAAGGCGTACTCTTTCCACATCTGGCCGATGAAAGTCTGGTGCGAGGCCAGGTCGAAGAAGTGGCGCACGTAGTAGCCTTCGAAGAAGATGTGGATGCTGCCGGAGAGGACGAACCACATTATCGTGAGAAGTTCGGGGTTGGTCAGGGTGGGTTGCAACTTTTTGGAGATGAAGTGGGTGCTGCTGAAGAGGGCGAGGCAGGCGCCAAAGAAGGCGGAGAGGAGGATGGGGACGCTGGTTGTGTTGGCGAGGTAGTCTGGTATCGGGGAGTCCAGGGGGTAGTAGGGGTTGGGGAGGGGTGTGGTCGCGTTGGACGCCATGTCAAGAGGGTTTTCCATTGTTGATTTTTGTGGTTGATGGCAAAAGAGTGGAATCGCAGATCAAAAGTAGAGTGCGATGAATCGCGGTGGATAAACGAAGGACAGAAAGGAAGGAAGAAAACGTCAAGTCGCAAAACCGCATACAATGGATTTAAATGAACCGTTGACCCGTCATGGACTGACAGACGAACCGTTCTTATACTTTTTAAAGTTCATAAACAATGACGATGATGACCAGTCCCTGCGCCGCGCTTTCCGATCTTCCGGCTCTACGAATCAGATAAAACGGTGGAACGACAATCCATTAACTTCACCATGATTTGCATCGTTGAGGACTATGCTCGTTATCACGACATCAGAATCAACGCATTTTGACACGAGCAGAAGAAACCGTTCCGAATGTTACTTTTCCATGTTTTTTTCTTTGGTGAAGGGCGAGGGCCCATAGACGTATGCAGATACTGATTACACGCATGCATACACCAAGATCCGAAACCCCAAACTGAAACATCAAAAAAATCGAAAACGATCAATAGAGTGTTGAAGATAATTACGACAAAACCGATCGCAACGAAGAAGCAAAAAATCGTTTCTCTCCTGTCGGATTACGTTATCGTCAACCCAACCGATCGTTTTAACCATATTCATTCAATCAATCTATTTCATTCTTAACAACTCCCTCTACTCATCCTCATCCTCCCCATCCTCACTTTCCAAATCACTAAACCCCTCCTCATACTCCTCTGCCACGCCACTCAATCCATCAAAAACCGCCTCCCTCTCATCCACCGCATACGCCACGCGCGCAAAATCCGCCATCTCGCGCACATGCCTCGCGACCTTGGTCGTGGTGGCCATCGACGTCGAAACCGCCAGCTTCTCCAACGCCCTGCCGCCAGAAAATTGGAATATCCTCGGCGAGGACGAAAGTAAGGGGTAGAGCAGCGGCGTCTGGCGGATGATCCGTCTAGCTCCCGCAGCGTAGCGGTCGCGCGAGGTCAGGTTCGCTTCTTGGATTTCCAGCGTGGAGTGCCAGGGGCCGCGGGCGGCTTCGACGCGGGTGAAAGTTCTGGGGCGGGAGAGGGAGGGGCGTCGGGAGACTGCTGAGCGGGGCATTTCGGGGAGGAAGTCGATGTGGGAGGGTTTGGTGTGCTCGGATGTGCTGCCGCCGTTCAAAGCAGAGCCGTTCGCGATGCGGATGTCGTGCGTTTGGTCTGTGGCGCCCGCGCCGGGCAGGTCGGCTGGGTCGCTGACTGACAGTGAGGCGTCGACGATGGGACGCCTGCCGTCGGCGCCGAGCGCCATTTCCATTTCGCCCATGCGTGCTTGGCCCTGCTCGTCATCTTTCAGGCGAGCCGGGAGGGTCAGAGATTCCACGATCATCGCCTGCAAAGCGGAAGTATGCCAGCGACTGCCAGCGTCGAGGTTGAGATTCTTCGGCAGCACAAAAGGCAGCGTCGAAAGCGGAATATACAAACTCGAAAGCGGCACGACAGAATTCAACGACTGCGCCGAGTTCGCGAGCTGCAACATGCGTCTCTCCCTCGTGTTGCTCTTCCCTTCCTCCGAAGCGAAAACCCAGCGCGAGCACTTCCCCAGCTCGTCCGCTACGCGCTCCAAATAACGAGCGGTGAAACCTCCCCAAGCATCGTCCGTGCTGGAGAAAATCTGCAAGCCCTGGAAATGATCGCACTCTTCCAGAAAAGGCCTCAGATCGCGATCGAGCAGATCATGTTCCCTATCGAGATTGGCGAAAAGCTCCTCTCCCGTAGCGAAGCGCTCGAAAGGCAGCAGCGAGCTGTTAACCTCGTACTCATGCAACTGCACGACACTGCGCGGATGATAAAAGACGTGGTTATAGTCCGACCAGAACCGCACACTCTCCGTCGTCAGCGGCGGCAAATCCCCACCAGCATCCAGAGCCAGCTGGTACGGACTCGGTTCGATCCTGGGCAGGCGCATTTCCGTCGCGCTCCGGCCCCAGGGGTTTTGCTGTAGGGGATCGACATCTTGCTGGATTTCGTAGAGGGCGTTCTCGCGCTTCAGCGTGCCGAAGGCGCCTTTCAGGTCGTACAGCAGCGTGCGTGGCGTGTAGGTGTCGGAGCCGTCGGGGGCGAGGCCCGGTCGGAATGAGATGTCGTGGTTGACCGGGGAAGGTTCTTCTGATGAGTTGTCGTTGTAGGTGAAGTAGGATTCTTGAGTGTTCCAGTAGTGCGTGCCGAGGTAGTTGGCCTGTTGGCCGAATTGGAGGGTGATTATTTCGTGCATGGTGTCGTTAAGTCGTCATAAATGTTTGCAATCAAGTATTTCGGTTCATTCATGCAGAAATTCCGTCATGAATCGTCCTGTGTATGTATCTCTTTGGTGGGACCAACAGCGGAGGTGAAGTCGTGATGATTGACCTTCACAAAGTTCGGGGCGAAAAATCAACTTGGTCGGACGTGACGTTCAGATATCCAGAAGTCAAGATTATGTACATCGTAGTTTAACACTATTTGATGAATTCACTGATCTTCAACACACCCAGGAAATTGATGAAATAAAAAACCCCATACATGTATCCAGTAGCCCTTCTTGAAATAATAGATAGAACAAAAATTGGGAATAATTTACAAACACAATCAAAGCGCGTTTCAAATCTATCCATAAGGAAAATGCATGCATACAAAGTGTGACTTTCCATCCACCCGTAAGAAAATGGACATATCATCAAACACAAGAAGACTACAACTCATCATGCCCCTCCTTCTCCTTCTCACCCATCGCCTCCCTAACCCTCCTCAGAATCTCCTCCTCACTCGGCATCTCGCCATCCTCACCCTGCTCCATCTTAACAATCTTAGGCCCGCTCTGCTCCGCCTCAGGAGCCTCCGTCTCCGCCTCATCGGCAGCAGTAGAAGTAGCAGAAGAAGAAGAAGTAGCCTTACCCTTCTTGCCGGCCTTGCTTGTCTTACTCTTGGGTTTCTTGCTGCTGGAAGGTTTCGGCTGGCGGATCTTCTTCTGCACCAGCTCGAGCATGGCGTCGCTCAATTTGGCGGCTTTGGCTTCGAGGTCTTTGGTGGTGAGGATGGGGTCTTGGTGGGGTTTGAGTTTGCTCTGCTCGGCCGTCTTCTCTTCCAGCCAGGCGGTGACGTCGGAGTAGATTTTGCTGATGGACGTGAGGTCCTCGTTCGTGTAGGGGGTGAAAGAGGATGGGGTGGATTTCGCGGAGGAGGTTGTGGAGGTCTCGTCGTCGACTTCGAGGTCGTCTGGGTCCGGGGAGGCGGTGGTGGAGGATGCGGCGGAAGAGGCGGCTTTGGAGGCTTCTTCTTCGGCTTTTTGAACTTGTTCGCGGACGTTCTCGACGAGCTTGTTGGTCTGTTCGAGGGACTCTTTGAGCGCGGAGACCTTGTCTTCTCTGCCCTCGTTCTCGGTCCTGCGCAGCTTGATGGGCTCCACCAATTTCTTCAGGTCACTCAAACGCTCTCTGAAAACCTTCTCGGTGGCCTTGGCAATCTCCTTAGGCTCCTCCATCCAGTCTCTGACTTCACTCAGCAGCTTGGCGATCTCATCACGTTGAGTCTCTGTGCTGACGGGGCTGTAGTCGGAGTTGTCGAGGAAATCACGGACGTAGTAAGTGTAGCTTTCGAGGACGTTCAGCGCCTCTTCGCGTGCGTAGCGAGCTTTGTCACTACGATCGAAAGCGGCAAGACGGTCACGCATGCGCTTGATTTCTGCAGGAGAGGACTGAGGAAGACCCTTAAGGCTGGTGGTGAAAGCGACGGCGATAGTTTCAGTACGCTTCTTGGGCTTCTCCGGGACAGCAGAAGAAGACGCAGAGGCCGAAGATGAAGCAGAGTCAGTGGCCGTCGAGGAAGCGGTACTAGCTTCAACTTCCTCGGTGGTCTCAGTGCCCTCTTCGCCCTCGAGTGGTTCTTGCTCGTTCTTCTTGCCGAATCCAAGCCAGCCCTTGACACTGTCTCCAACACTGCCTCCCTTTGCAGCTTGGTCAGTCTCACAGCTGACGGTACCAGAGACCACCTCAGGAATGCCATCAACGGCGTTGAGTCTGACACTGAATTTGGTGCTGACGTCGTCCTTTTCACAGCCAAAGCGCTCTTTCAGCGCAGTCACAGACGCGGTCAAGTTGGTCGTCTGCACGCTGGCGATGGAGTGATCGGCCTCGCCAACTTGCTGGTAAAGGCCGAAATCAAAGTCATCCTTGTTCTTGAAGCTGACTTGCTTAGTGCTGGCGCCGTTGCCCACAGGGCTAGTGGCGATGAACAAGCCCTGCCTGCGGTCCTTACCGCCGTCCTTGAAGGTGATGCCGGCAGGGTAACCAGCGACATCAGAATCGCGGATCTCCTTGACCTTGAAGCTAGGCGAAATTGATGCAGCCTTGAATGCGGCGCCGAAAACGGCACTTTCATCGGCGTTGACATTACCGCGGATCTTGTCGGCCTTGCCAGCGAACTCCTCAAGCTTGCGCTGGACGAAAGGCGTGCGGACAGCGCCACCGTGGAGGATGATGCTGTCGATGTCGTTCATGGTCAACTTGGCGGCTTCTAGGGCGTTCTTCAGAGGTCCAGCCACGCGGTCCGCATAGTCAGAGGCCAGAGCCTCAAAGTCGGCGCGAGTTAGCTTGGTTTTGAAGTCGATCTCAGGTAGAAGCTCTTCGAAGAAGCTGTTGGTCTCAGAGTTGGCGCTCAGGACGTGCCTGGCCTTCTCCGCATCCTTCCACACTCTGCTCATCAAGCGACCGTTCTGGCCAAGCTCTCCAGCCTGAATGCCACGGCTCTTCATGACAGGCTTTGTCAGGAACTTTTGGATGTAGTCGTCCACAATGATCTGGTTCAAGCTGTCGCCGCCAAGAGTCCTGTCCCAGCCAGTGCCCAGCACCGCGACTTCTTGCACCGTCTTGTTGAACTTGCCCACATCCTTGACCTTTCTTGACTGGAATCTCAGAACGGTCGCGGACGCAGAACCTGCACCCATGTCGAAGACAATGTGCTGCTCAGGCTTACCTCCATCGTTCACCGTGGGGAAAGTCCTGCTCTTCGCGTAGTCCAGTCCAACCGCGAGTCCATCAGAGATGAGGCTCATGACGTTCAATCCCGCGAGATCGGCCGCCTTTTCGATCGCCCTCTTCTCGTCAGCCGTGTAGAAAGCCGGAACGGTGACAACGGCGTCTTCGACCGCGTTACCAGCCATGCTCTCCGCGTTGTTCCTGATGTTGCTGAATTCCATCGCGAGTAGCTCCTCGACGCTCCAAGGCTCCTCGGCCTTGTTGAAAGCGCCGCTCGTGAACAAGGTGGTTCCCAGCTTCTCATCTTGCGTGACCTGCACGGCAGGATACCGGCTCTTGTAGACCTGCACATTCTCGCTCTGCTCTCCATCCCAAGGCAGACCAACGAGTGGCTTCAAGTTGGGGAAGACCTCGCCGGGCATTCTGCCCTGCAACGAGAGCGCATCGCCTCCGTAAGCGCGCTCAGGGTAGGTTCCCAGCTCGGCGATGACATTGTTGGAGGAGTCGCGGGTGGGCTTGAATGCAACGGCGGCTGCTTCTTTGCGCTTCGAGTCTTTTGTCAGGACGATTTCGAGAGGAATGCCGGGTTTGACGAGGGTCGCTTTGAGGTTCAGGGTGCCGAAGTCGAGACCGAGTACGGCAGCAGAGGCTGATGTTGTGAAGAAGAAGAGAAAGGTGAGTATGATGTTCCAAGGGGAGGATGCCCGTTGGCGACAGTGAGGTGCCATTGTGATATGTATGGGTGTCGACCGAGTCGGTCTGGATTTATTGTTGGCGGTGTAGCGCTTCGCTGAAGGCTGTGGGGAGGTGTTAATGCAGCATTGAGTGGGAGAATGAAGAGCTGCGTGGCGGATGAAAAGGTTGACTGAGAACAAGTGTCGAGCCCTTGAGTTGACTCGGAGGATGAGTTGTTTTAGAAGAGGTTGGCGGTAATGGGTTGTTGCAATGTGGCTTCTTTCTTAATCGCGGAGCTTTGAAAGCGTTGGAAACGGGCTGGCACTTTCTCGACAAATATGACGTGGCTTTAAGCGATGGAGGGACTTTTTCGATACATGTACGTACTCGATATTATTTTGGCCAGTTGACATTTACAACAGTGAAAGTACTTTGTTGAAATATGTGAGCATTTGAAACTATTCTGGACGAGTTGCAGCATTCCTTGTTTCGGTCAAGATCTGTGAGATACACTGAAGGCATTTCTGTAAAGTGTTGTGAATGAACCAAGCGGTCTACCGATGTGAAGTCAGCTGTTCTCAAAGAACGATGAACTTATACCCTGTTGTCCGCTCTTGATCTATGACTGCAAGCGTAACAGACAGTGAACGCGATCATTGTGCCTATTCATGCGTCGGAAAGGGCGAACTGCCGACCGTTGTGTTCGATCTTCTACCCGACGGGCCCGAAGGGGCTATATGTGATGATCCGAAACGGCCTACCAGTTCACCCGTAAGGCTTACAACCTCAGACTGTTACTATCAGAAGATGCCTTCGAGGGTTATGCTCGTTTTATGAACTCGATCCCCCTAATCTTGCTGTTAAAAGCCAAAGGGGGACTGGCAGGTCCGCGTCCTTCGAACCTAAATTTAATACATCAGACCAAGGTAATTCGAGAACTGATTTTCTTTTGGACTCCCGTCATCCGAAGGACTATCATGTAGCATGTGTTGTGTCAGCAATGACACGAGACGATAATGAGGCTGCCTCGGCTGAACGCATTGATGAAGAATGGCGAAAGCTATGGGCGGAGTTCTTTCTCTTATGAATTCCAAGAAACCACGGACCTTTCGTACCTGCAGATCACGACCAGGGCTATTCCTGGCACAAAGTGGCGTGCCCTTGATCGGTCGGGGGATACCGTGTCGCATTTGGATGGCTCTGGCCGAGGATAGAAGTGATGCTTGAATGGGTGGACGTGTCGCTATACTTTGAGATACTCCCAGTTCTGCTTATGAAAGATGCTGTACCAATCCATAAGTTCATACTTCAAAGAACAATCAACTTATCAAACGGATATTCACGATGAATGCGCATCGAGAAAGTCAAAGAGATGTTGCGTGGCTTTGTGGGGAGCTTACCCTTAGAGCGTCCCCCCAAAGCCGCAAGCGCGCGCACTCGCGCAGTCTGCCTCTTGGTCTCATCAGTCCTGGCCGTTGCATTCGTATCTCCATCCCTGGGTCGCGACCACATCCCATACCACACTACTGCTGTAACTAACGTCCTCTCACTGCCACTGCACTGTCCTTAACCCTCCACCATCCCGACCTCTTCCCACTCTCTTTCTTTGCTTTCACGCCTCTCTTCACCTTCATCGCCAGCTATTCGCGCGCCTCGATTATGCAAAGTCCCCAATAGCGCCGGCCGCTCACTCTCGACTCTCTTTCTGACCCTCAAAGGACCTCGGACGGACTGGGACCTTCTTCCACCACCCGACCGCACAACCACGCGCAAATCACAATCACAAGCCAGCCATGGAGGATAAATACATCGGCCTCCTGCTAGCCGTGTGCTCGACCATCGGCATCGGCGCCAGCTTCGTCATCACCAAAAAGGGCCTCAACGCAGCCGCCGAGCAACACGGCTTCGAAGGGGATGGCTTCGCATACCTCAAGAACCCCATATGGTGGGCCGGCATCATAACCATGGTCATCGGCGAAATCTGCAACTTCAGCGCCTACGCCTTCGCGCCCGCGATCCTGGTCACACCTCTAGGCGCGTTGAGCGTCTTGATTGGCGCGGTACTGGGAAGCTATTTCCTGGGAGAACAGCTGGGAGTACTAGGAAGAGTGGGCTGCGCGATCTGCTTGATCGGAAGTGTGGTGATCGTTTTGCATGCGCCGCCAGATGATCCCTTGGAGAACATCGACGAGCTGTTGCAGCATGCTTTGAACACAGGTAAGGATTCGGCGAATCGCGCTTTGCGCGACTTGTGAGAACGTAGAGCTGACCGGACGAAAGCATTCTTGATTTACTGCGCGCTAGTCGCCATCTTCGCTTTCGTGATGATCTACAAAATCTCACCAGTCTACGGAAAGCGCAACCCTATGGTTTACCTTTCAATTTGCTCCACTGTCGGCAGCATTTCCATCATGGCGATCAAGGGCTTCGGCATTGCTCTTAAACTCACCCTTGCTGGCAACAACCAGTTCACTCATCCAAGTACTTACGTTTTCGCAATCGTCGTTGTGGTTTGCATCTTGACCCAGATGAACTACTTCAACAAAGCGCTCAGTCAGTTTTCGACAAATATGTAAGGCTCACTGATTCAACGAAACCGCAAACGCATCTTAATACTAATTTCTCCGCAGCGTCAATCCCTTGTACTACGTGACCTTCACGACATTCACCCTCGTCGCCTCTTTCCTGCTCTTCCAGGGTTTCAACACCGTCGACGCAAGCAACACCATCTCTCTCCTCTGCGGCTTCCTCACGATCTTCGCCGGTGTCTACCTTCTCAATTTGTCGCGCGAGGACCCTAACGGCGAAAAGCTCGGCATAAGACAAGGCGGCTCCGACGACGAAGCGCGAGGCCGCTACAGCGAAGTCGACGGCATCCCCACAGACGGCCTGACAGGTCTGCAAACTCGCTTGAGCATGCAGAGCCGACGCAGCGGCGACGAAGGTCACAGGCGCAGCCTTTCCTGGAACATGCGATCGCCTGCCACCAGTACAGGGGGAAAAGGCCGCGCGACTTCGGGCGAACATATGATGCACAGCTATGACATGGAGGCGAACAATCTGGGCGATCTGGCTGAAGACTCCGATGAGGACGACGGTAGAAATAATCGAGAAGGCCATAACGGGATGATGAACGGGAGCAACGGCAAGCTGAGGATGTGAAGAGAAGTTTGGCACATTCATCGATAATATCAGAAAGCCACTCTTCCAGAACACAGTCCCGCAACGTCTCGCGGAGCAAGCGAGAAGTTTGCCGCCTCCGGCTCTCGACACGAGGCACGTGGCCGGCTCAAGTCGCGTTGCAGAAGCCGGTGTAAACAACGGAGCCTATCCAGAAACGTAGGCCTGTAACTACATGGCAGATGCCAGTTCTGCGAGAGCACATCTCAAAACAAGCCAACAGAGCACAGAACAACTCACGAAAAAAGGAGGCTTCCACGAACGAAGACGAAGGAAGGACGAGAACGATCTGGGGAATTTTCTTGTTGTTGTACATATCCAAGCCTCGCATTTCCGGCACGGCGTTCACAAGGCGCTCTTTTGTTTTGAATACCCCGACAGATCTTCCGAGGTCTTGGTTTTGTCTCCTCTCCTTTTGATGTAGGAGGAGGGGGAAGGGATATTTTTGCAAAAAAAGCGAAAGGAGGCAATATGGGAGGGAGGGCTTCGCGGACTTTTGTTTGGGTTGTTATTTGCTTTTGGGTCGTGCCTGACAGGCTGGCTTGGGCTGGGCGCAAGACACTTTTGCTGTTTGTTTGTTTGTTGTATTTCTATAGCTTATAGAGCCGACTCATGGAGAGGTTGATGATTTGCTGTCGTGCAAAGAAGGGCTTTCTGGACTTTTTGTCTGGAGGTGTTGAAAAGATTCTACTTAAATCTTCACTTGTTCGCCGCCGTTTCACGATTTTGTCGAAAGTTCTCAGTGCGCGGTTATCTGGTAGAGGTATTCGTTGCGAGGTTGTGATCGTGTGCTCTCACAGTGAGCCTAGCTCTATCCACCTTCCCATGGTAGCCAGCCTTGAAAATTGGGCGCGTTCGACGGACTTCGACGGGCTCAATCTCATTTCTAATGCTCGAATGAGATAGCCAGGCGCGCAATGGTTTTCGATTGGTCTAAGCGTCGACATACATTATTTGTATTTTCGAGGATTCGAACAACCATTATTGAGGCGTTCTTTTTGCTTTTTCGGGTTACTCATCTCGTAGCTAGTTGCGTGTCATCACGTAATTTCAAAACAATGCATTCTATCGTATCTGAAAGTCGTTCATTCTGAAAGCATTATCTGGTATATCTATCATATCCAAATACGGAGATGACACGGTTGAGGAAGGACGAGATAACTCGAAATCTACATGTATCGAGGCCACTTCGAACATCTTGCCAAAGTTCGACGTTTGGACCGATGGACGACCACTTTGCACCACATCATGCACGTGAATCATGACGCGACGGTAGCATATCATTGCATTTGCTATCATTCCCAATCCTTACAGCATCTTATGATGTGACAGCAATAACACCAATTGACACATGCGTCATGGTTATCGAGGCCTGAGCAGACATGATGTCGGCTAACAGCCAGGCAAGACCGTATCGGTCGCACAGGATGCCGGCCTGTCCTACCTGCCGCAAGCGCAAGATCAGATGCCACATTGTTTCAACTGGGCACGCTTGTCGCTTTTGCCAGGAGCGTGGACTGTCATGTCAGCTCGAGCAGAGTGTTGGAATCGCTGCGAGTGCGAAGCGACCTCTGCCTCCACCTGGGCTATCGCCTAGCAAAAGGCGCCGGATCGATGGCGTAGATCTGGATGCCGCAGAAGATGGAGTGACCGAAAACTCTTTGTTGAACTTATCGAACGTCACGGGCACTTCCCCGGAAGAATCCTCAGTCTTGATGAACCCGACAATGGCAGAGGACATCGAAGCTCTAGAGAAATATCTCACATCCCAACCCGCTACGACAAACGACAAAGCGAGACCCTACAGCGTGGTTCCCAGCGGTGACTCCGGCCCGGTGGTATACCTCTCCGTGCTGAGAAGAAGACAAGGACTCAGCCTTCCGCGCGAGCCCGGCAAAGCGCAACGCGAAGTGATGGAGCAAATCCTCCACCCCTATCTGGACGAAGTGATCGAGCTCTACTTCACGCGCCTCCACCCCTGCTTCCCCGTCATCGACTCCCAGACCTTCGCCGAACTCTGGCGCCGCGACCGCGCGAGCATCTCCTCCCCCCTCCTGTGCGCCATCTACGCCAGCGCTCTGGTTTTCTGGCGCTGCAGCCCCGTCCTGCGCCGCGTGCCGCAGCCCGACATGGCGTTCGCGTGGAACCAGCACGTTTTGGCCATGCATGACGATTTCCTCGCCCCGACCGTTTCGACTGTGCATGCCGCGCTGTTGGATATGGTCGGACGGCCGGTCTTTGGGATTCAGGGCAATATCGTCGATGCTGGACGGACGGTGGCGTTGGCACAGAGTTTGGGCCTGCATAGGGATCCGTCGCAGTGGAGGGCGAGGGAGCATGAGAAGGCGGTGAGGATTAGGTTGTGGTGGGGGGTGGTGGTGCATGATGCTTGGTATGCCTGTTCACTCTCTTATAAAAACGTCCCCTAAAGGATTGCGTGCTGACTTGTGGCAGGTCGAGTATCGCTCATGGCACGCCTCCGCTGATCAGGAGTGAGTTTGCCGATGTCACTTTCCCTGAAGTGCCCAAAGAACAACAACTCGAGGCTGGCTCTCAACACACCTTCACGCACCTGTGTCATTTGACGCATACACTAGCACAAGTGCTACCGCTGGTCTATACTTTGGGTTCCGGCAAGGACGAATCTCAAGCCCTCGGACGACTCGAATGCGACGTTGATCAATGGGAACAAAGACTCCCATCAAATGTGAAGCTGAAACTTGACAATCATTCGATGGCATGCAACGGATCGAGCAATTTGCACTTTTGTCTATTGTCTGTACGCCTACTTCTTGCTCGGTTATCTCTCAGGGTTAGTGTGACTTGTGACTTCGAGGGTACTAGTCCGACAGCTGATCAAGAATGCAGAACGTGATGGTTTCCAACGAAAGCCATCCACAAGAGGCAAAACCATATTACCAAAGCACCGTCCGACAAACCGCCTCCAAAGTCATCGATTTCGTAACGTCCCTCTCAGAAGCCCAGCTAAGTGAATTCTGGCTACCCTGTAAGCTCGCCATGCCTCAAACCTCAGACTTACCACCTAGCACCCCTCCCATAAAATTACAATCCACTGACGCCAGAACGATGCAAACTCCTCAGACACATCCCACCTCCTCGTCTCAGCAACCACAATTCTCCTCCGCAGCACCATCGAATCCACCCTTCCTGCCGTGCGAAAAGACTGCCTGCAACGCCTCAGAACTTTCTTCGCACACCTCCTATGGGCACGGGAGAACTACCACTGGGACCTGGGAAACTTCACTCTTGAACGCTGCAAGGAGCCTTATGAGAAGATCGCTGCCGCGCTGGAGCCACAGTCAAGAGTGGAGGAATCGAGTGCTGCTCAGCAGTGGGAAGATTCAGGGCGGTGTGAGGTTTTTGGTCAGGAAAGGGACGGATTGGAAGGTGGTTTGGGATTCGATGAGGCGATGCTTACGGCGGTGGCGGGGGAGTTGGATTTTTCTTGGGGTTTCGGGGATTTGTTGGATGGGAGTTTGTTTGAGGGGTTGTGAGTGTTTTATGACGCGAATTTTTGGGAAAACAGCTTGTTTTGAAGAACTTGTCTTTATCGGGTACTTGTGGTGAAGTTAGGTTTCTAGCCAACACGACTGAGACTGATCCATGGCTAATGCGTTGTAGGGGCATCGATACTAGAGGTGGCTCACGATTTCCTGCATAGCTGCCGGATTCCCTTTTCCGGCGTAATCAGCATACAAGGGTTGCGTCCCCGGGGTGGTCCTGAACGCTTCGTCAATAATATCCAACGCACCAAGCAACTCTTCTTCTGTCACCGTGATAGGAGGTGCCATGCGGAAAACGCCACCGAACGATGCCATCGTCGACAACTCTCCCCATAATCCCAGCTCCCCCATCTTCGCCCCAATGGCCTTGCCAATCTCAGGTGAGCCTTGCTTCGTCTCCCTGTCAGAGACCAGCTCCACGCCAGCCATGAGTCCTCTCCCACGCACATCTCCAATGCAACCGTAGCGTGACTGCAAGTCGCGCAACCTGGCTTGGAGGATCTCGCCGAGCCTGCGGGAGTGTGCTACGAGATCGTCTCTGACAACGATCTCAAGAACCTTCTCCCCAACAGCGGCCGGCAAGGGGTCATTAACATGCGTGGTGTAGAACAAAAAGCCCCGCTCTCGTGCCCCAGCGGCGATCTCATCGCTCGTGACAACAGCGCTCAACGGCAGTCCATTACCAAGAGTCTTCGACAGAGTCAGAATGTCCGGCACGACACCATCGTGCTCGAAAGCAAACATATCACCCGCCCTTCCAATCCCCGTCTGAGCCTCATCGACAATCAAAAGCATCCCTCTCCTCTCACAATGCTCCTTCAAAGCCTTCAAATACCCATCAGGAAGAACCAACATTCCTCCACTGCTCAGGATTGGCTCCGCAATCACAGCCGCCAGCGAGCCGCAAGACTGCTTATCGATCAGCGAAAAGCCATAGTCCAGCTCCGTCTGCCAGTCATACGATCCATCCGCGTGGCGGAAAATAGACCTATACGCATTCGGCGTCGGCAGCGCAAAATTCCCCGGCATCACGGGCCCATACCCTTTCCTCCCGTCATGGTACTGCGCGCCCAGCGCCGCGCCCGTCATGCCGTGCCAGCTGGCCGCCAGTCCGACGATCTCGAACTTGCCCGTGTAGCTCTTCGCCAGCCGTATGGCGGCTTCGTTGCTCTCGCCGCCGGTGCTCAGGAACATAGCCTTGTCGAGACCCGGCGGCGTGAGGCTCGTCAGCCTCTTGGCGAGAGAAATCACCGGCGGCGTCAGCATGCCGCTGAAAACGTGGTCGAGGCTACGAGCGTGGGAAGCTATCACTGAGGCGATTTCGTCGTTGCCGTGTCCGATCAGGCAGGACATTTGTCCCGAGGTGAAGTCGAGCATGCGGTGGCCTGTGGAGGTGTGAATGTAGAGGCCGGAGGCGCGGGTGATTATTTGAGGGTAGAAGGCGCTGCCGTAGGGGAGGAGGCAGGCTGATGCATCGTTTTCAAGTTGCTTGGTGTTGATGTTGGAGTAGATGTTGGTCATGTTTGCGGTCGATGTTTTGTTTTTTGTTGCGCGTAAGATATTGCGGAAGAGGATGATGTTTCTAACGATCGGCAACGAGACGACATGGTGGCTTTATAATGCCTCTCGAGACCGACGATAGCTAATTGCTTTTCTTGTATACCTTGATTGGAGCTCCGTCGGTCGCCGTCGGTCGCCGTCGGAAAAGTCCCAACGTGATTGGTTGTTTTAAGAGGGCCGCTTCAACAAGATGGGAACACCCCGAGCAGTAGTTTTACAGCCGAGGACATTGTTTGCAGTGCTAAAAATGACTTGTAAATCAACATTGTCTTGACCAGTACTGACTCGTTTCAACTATCTAACCCTCCCGTCCACATGAGGTCCGTTGTCTTGCAGCACTTGCCACTGGTTGAGTCTCTTTGGCCTTTGTCTGATCTTGTTTCGCCCAACGTTGTCTGTCGATTGACCGGCCCGTACATAGCGTTGCTGGATCATATATCGAGCAAGACTGCCAAAAAGAAAGAAATAAAGAGAAAACGAAAAAAAAAAAGAAAAAAAAAAAAA